>NW_025909939.1:6871-21365 GCF_018835915.1 Vigna umbellata
TATACATTACACACTCTTTTCAGAAAGGTTGTTATTGCTCTGCCAAGGAAAAAGAAGTGATGGAGGAAGTGAAGGAGAAAAATTGGAGAATGGAAGCGGAAGAGAATCTGCAGAGGTTGCAATCTCTTCTGTTGGGTGCGGAACACGCTCTAGCAAACAAGGACTTCGCCTCCGCTTACGTCCTCGCGCTTCGTCTTCTCGGCTTCCTCGACGTGAAGTCCCACTCTGACGCTGTCGATGAGGCCTTCCTTCAACCGACTCGTCGCGACGCACTCTCCAAGCTCCACACCGCTCGCAGATCCCTCACCCCTCAATCTGATCGGTGCGTTCTTTTGGCAATGATTTGATCATACTCTTGAATAGTGAATGTTTTGCTTGAACTTCTTGGTTTAACCGACGATGCTGAAAAACTTAAAGAATTCGGTGAAAATCAAATGGCCTAATTAAGTGTGCTGTACAAGATTAATTCGCTTTTACATATGCGCATCTTCGGAAAAAAAATGTGAAACAGACTTTTTCATAACTTGAAATTAGTTTATGCATAATAATTTAGTCGGTTGAAGTTATGTGAGTTGTTTTTCTTTTCTTTTTTTAATTTTTCTCATTTAAAATTTTTTAGGAAAAAAATTTATCTAGAAGTATAGGTTTTGTAGAATTTTTCGAATGACAACATGTGAAGTCATATTAAATGCAAATTTTTATTACTTTATGGTGGAGTTTTTTTCATTCTGCATAGATATTAAAGCCATAAAAAAATATTTATCATACAAGTTTATTTTAATAATTTCCACTCCTTAAATTGTAGGTGTAGCTGTAATATAGTTGATTTTGCAGTATCCGCAACCAGATCTAAAATTGAGGAGTGAATTATATTATAGTTTTATCGTTGTTCCAACTTAACTTTAATCTTTTGTACTTTAATCACACTAAAATGATGTAACCACAATTCTGGTCACCATACCGGTGGGGAGAATTAAAAATTCTTGATGTCGTAGCGGCAATTGTGGTTGCAAATAGATTTTAGACCCTTGAATATTAGTTAACTTTCCCATCTGTTCTGGTATCCTTTTTCTGTTGTTGTCTTTGTGCTTCTGAATATTTTGGTTCCTTTTACTTAACTAGGCAAGCTTTTGAGCAAGCAAAGAAATCTCCAGGATACATTTTTGGCACAACAGGAGATATTGACATTGAGAAGATTCGGAATTCAAAGTACTTCCGTGCTCTTGTCAACCAATCTAAAGAAAAAGATGCGTATAAATTGGTAAGACATTATGACAATCACAGTTATTAAAATCAATTTATTTATTCTGTTCCTCGGTATTCTTGACATCATGATTTATGAATACAAGATTTCTTTTCTTAAAAAAATTATTATTTCAGGTTGATCACCCGGGGAAACAGGGCAAAACGGGCAGCAAAGCCTCGAAGCAAATGGTGCAAACGAAGTTATCATCCATGTATGGGAAAAGCAGTTTGTGGACTAGCAACTGTTCCCAGAGTTCTTTGAACATGAAAAAGTACAGTTCTGAGGATTGCAGGATTCTTGGTAGGCCTCAATCTCAAGCCAGCCATACAAAGGGTCCTGGTGTCTCTTCTATCTTTCAAGTTGAAGGAGAAGAAAGAGCTTTTGGAAACACATTCTCAACCAAACGTGTACACGTGGAAACTAATAATCTCAGAGTTGGATACTTGAAGTCACCTTCAAATAAGGACGAAGTTCACCCTGATGTTTGTGGCAAAGGGTTTATTACTGCTAGAGCAAAACTGGTATAATTAATTCACCTTATTTATCTACTATATGCGTTTTTCTCCCAATGCGTCTGACAATTATGAGCGTTTTATTTCTATTTTATCAAATTGGGTGCATGAATTTGTAATTTGTCTTTATAGTGATTGATATGAAAATACTGCTTGTTTGTTTCTGTACATGCATTTTGCTAGTTCCTGCCGATATATAGGAACTATGGTTGCAAAAATTAGATAGAAAAAACTAGTATTGAATTGATTCTCTTACCTAAATATATTTGTGGAATCTAAAGTTGGATTTCTTTTTCTCTCTTCCCTTACCTTCTTTTTCCTATCAATGGGTATTAGTTGGGTTTGATCCAACTAGGAGTCTCATAATTGATTCTATGTGCAAGGTGTGGTGATAAAAGAAATGGAAGAACGTATATCTGGTTGTTTGGCAGAGTTAGCTGACTCCTCCAACTCAGTATCACTTATTCTTTGAAATTGTTCAAGAATTAGTTAACTAATCTTCTTTCGGTAACTTGAATTCTTTTAATAATTGAGGCATTTCAAGAGCTAATCCGTGTTCTTGTGGTACAAGATTAGCAAGCATTGACTTCCTGGGATTTAATGGGGACAATGTTTATCAATGGCTGTATCAATATGAATTTTTTCCTATTTGATCATACACACGAGGATTTTTAGGTTGTATTAGTTATAGTCTATTTGAAAGCCCGCACGTTACAATGACACAGTAGACATTTCTTCTTTACTTTCTTGGATGACTTATAGTGCCATGATGAAAGAGGGATTTGGAGATGCTTATGTGGACTCCATGACGGATTTGGTAGTTACGATGACAGTGGATATTTCTTCTTTACTTTCTTGGATGACTTATAGTGCCATGATGAAAGAGAGATTTGGAGATGCCTGTGTGGACTCCATGACGGATTTGGTAAAGCTTCGCCAGATGACATATATGATTGAATATCATGAATCCTTTGAAGCAATTATTAATAGCTTAAACCTTTTTGAACAATATATGTTTAATTGTTTTCTTGAAGATTAAAGGAAGATATTTAAGTGTTGGTGCGTATGTTTCAGCCCATGACAGTACAAAAAGCTTGTGTTAGTTGGGATGTACGAAGTGGCTAATACATCTCTGTCACTGGAATCTTTGTGGCAATTCAACAAGATTGGCATATTAGGGCCTAAACTAGTACCACCGGTGAAGTCTTTTGTGATTCAATATTTTGAAACTCGTAAGCCTTATGCTCAACATGAACATTGACAACAACTTTTATGAATGAAAGAAGTGCCAATGATCTTTGTTACTTTTGTGATGAACCCTATACTGTGGGACACAATTTGATGCACAAAAAATTACAAGAAAGGCTTAAGCGATTAATAATTGCGTCAAAAGGCTTCATGATATTTAGTCACTAATGCTTTCTGCTGGAGTTTCGTCAAATCTGCCATGGGGTCCATATAGACATCTCCAAATGTCTCTTTGATCAGTTGTGAAATTTTGTCCACACCATGTGCCATTGTAATGTGTGGCCTTCTAGATGGACTATAGCTAATTAAACCAAAATATCCTCATGTATATGATCATTTAGTATAATGTTTTCATTGATACTATCATTGGTTGACATTGTCTCCATTGAATCACGGAAAATCAATTCGTGCTGATATTGTATCGCAGGAATAAGGACGAGCTCTTGGATTGTCTTGTTTATTAAAAGGTCAAGTCACCAGAATTGGTTAACTAATTCTTGAACGGTTTCTTTCAAAGAATCAGTTATAGTGTGCTGGTGGGAGTCAACTAGCTCTGTCAAACAAGCAAAAAGATGTTCTTCCATTTCTTTTATCATCACAACGTTGCATGTAGATCAGCCATGAGATTGCTAATTGACCAAACCCAATTGATAGGATAAAGCAGGTAAGGGAAGGGAGAAGAAGTCTAGGTGTTCAAAGCAACAGGAAGAGATACAAAAATGGGAATCCAACTTCAGATTCCACGGATATATTAAGGTAAGAGAAAAAAAGAATTCAATATTGGGTTTTTCTATATCTTATTTACAACCACAGGTCCCAGGATTAGAACGTGACTATGTTACATGTTGAATATAGTGAAAAAACTATGTATGAGATTAATTTTCCATGTGTTGAATATACACATAGGGTACTCTATTTATAATAGAAAAAATATGAACTAAGTTCAAAATACAAATAAAGAATAATAACAAACTAACTAAAGATAAAAGATAAAGATAAAATAAAGATAATATATTTGACAAGGTAGGAAGAGACAAAATTCATGTACAAAAACAAACTGGTGGTATTCACATCAATAGCGTGCTGAATTTTTCATGTTCTTGTTATTCTCCTAATGATGTATTCTAGATGGAAACCTAAACATTATTTTTTGTAAGGAAACACCCTTAAAAGGGTGATCACATACCCTCTATTATTGAGTGGCTTTCAAACAAGATTTCTAGTAAAATAGATGGAATACCCATTATCATGACTTCTATTCCTTGCGCCAATTTCTTTGCACATAACAATGTTGAAGCCCTTAAATTATTGGTTCAGGAAATTGAAGAAAAGCAGAAGCGAGGAGCAGGTGGTTCACCCTGTAACTCTGTCTCACCGCAGTGTGATAACAGTCCTGCCAACAGGTTACATGGTGGGAGATCATATAGTATTTCACGACGTGGTTTCCGTAGTAATTTTGTTCCCCCTATAAAATCCAATGGGAATAATGCTGGAAATATGAGTGCANCACGACGTGGTTTCCGTAGTAATTTTGTTCCCCCTATAAAATCCAATGGGAATAATGCTGGAAATATGAGTGCACGAAATGCTGGAAAATGTGATGATTCTTTAGATGAATCTACAAGGAAATGGTTAGAAGTACAACCATCATATTACTCCTCAAATTCATCTCGCTATTATCTTCCCTAACCCATTCATTCTCTTTGCGCAGGACATTCCAATGTCCAAATGACAATATTATTTCAAACTTTTTCTGGACATTTTCTCATAAAGAATATCGATTTCACTATCTGCTCATCTATATAACTATCAGAGGGCATATCTACCCTTACCTGAAATCACTATTCTAGTCTCTAGGTCTTTTATGTACGGGATTTAATTTGTGACTATTTCCTTCATCCCTGCACAAATATTAACGTAGTGACTTTTTCTTGTCTTTATTTTTAATTATAGGTACATGAGACTAGATCCCAGGAAATAGTTGATCTCAATCATGTTTAATGATCGGTTGGATAATATATGCAACTTCCTTATATACTTCTTATGCTTGTAGTTTGGAAATCCTGTGTGGTCCTGATGGTGAGCTTCCAGAGAAATTGAGGAATTTGGAACCTCGCCTCATTGAACATGTTAGTAACGAGATCATGGATAAAGATCCCAATGTCCGGTGGGATGATATTGGTAAATATCAAAACCTTGTTGTCTTTATACTCAGCTCACCAAAATGGGATATTGCACAATTATGAAAATAAGTATATGTCGTTTAATAATAATGTAGCTGGATTGGAGCATGCCAAGAAATGTATTGATGAGATGGTAATATATCCTTTGCAACGTCCTGACATATTCATGGGCTGCCGTTCACCTGGGAGGGGTCTTCTTTTGTTTGGTCCACCAGTAAGTACAAATATCTCCTGTGATGGTATAAATTGCCAAGACTGGTCTTTAATATCTCTTATGTTTTGAATGCTAGGGAACCGGTAAAACAATGATAGGAAAAGCCATAGCAGGGGAGGCGAAGGCAACCTTCTTTTACATATCTGCAAGTTCGTTGACTAGCAAGTGGGTAAGTTTGTCGTGCTTATGATTTAGCTGTCCTATTTTGAAGGTTTTCTGATATATTCGTGTCAAGTTTAATCAATAATTGAAGTTGAATTCCGTAAAGGGGCTCAGGTCAAGTCAGGTTTGGCCGGTGTGTTTTTTGTTTTGTTAGAACCTGAATTGATTAATGGAGATAGCAATAGGACAACATATGACATAATATTGATAACAAATATTGTTAGAACAGATTTTGATATTATTTTAGATAATGTACCTTAAATTTAATTCAACTTCACAAAATTGATTTTTAAGATAAAGTTTGCATTCACTTTTATACTATAATTTGATTTATATGTAGTTAATGTGAGATCTCCAATATATTATTTCATGTTAGGATCAAATATCTTTAGGGTGAGAATAAAGGTGGTCTAATAATGACTCAGTCGTAGTTGATAGAATAGATATACTATAATTTAATCAAATATCTAGTAGATGTGAGATGACTTGAGAAAAATACAAAGGAATTATGATCCATTTGAGAGATTGAATTTCCTGCCTTCTATCCTCTTACCTTAGATCCTATCACACAATGTTCCCACCACATTTTCGTTTGACATACGCACCACAACCTACCACACTATCTCAACTAAAAACTACAACTTTTTAAACTTCACTCGGAGAAGCAAGGGTCACAACATTCCCTTCACAATCTTCACCTGATGCATTTTCCCAACCAACATTTGTCACATTATCCACCGTTATAGCAACAACTTCTGTAACTTTCTCAGCAACAAATACAACATTGTCTCCATCACAGTTTTTGTCTTTGCCTTCCTCTTTACATATATTCTCTTGTCTCCTGTCTTGCCTTCCAAATCCTACAAAACAATCAACACTCAAAATAACAGCTTGTGACACTCTACTCCTCGAAATAATGGTGATAACATTCCCCTCATGGTCTTGGTCTCCACTGGTATCCTTCTCTTTTCTTCTCCCCATAGATTAAATTATCTCCTCCATATGAGGGTTTCTTTGATTTCTTGATGTCTTGCAGACTATCTTTCCCAACAACCTTTTTTACCTCTTTCTTTCCTTTCATGATGTCATGAAGAAATTCCTCTCTCCCTTTCTTGCTCTGTCAACAAATTTCTCCCTTCCTTTTGAGTCCCTTTCTTGATTCTGGTATTCCCGTAACATTTCTTTCAATTATTGGAAACCTTTTCTCATCTCTTGCCTAAGTCCTCTTGATGCTTCCATCCTCTTATCCAGTTCATTGGTCCCCCTCTCCAAAGTATTGTCGCTTCCTTGCATGCTTTCCCTCCTTCTTGAGCTGGCAGGTTGGACCAATTTGTTAAGAACCCAAAATGGAAAAGAGACAAAAGAGTAATATTTTTTTTTTATAGAAAAGACTGAAAATAATACAAAATAAGAGAGCACTCTCTCCTCCAAGGGTTTCCTCTTCACAAAGAGCTAAAGCTCAATCTATAAATTATCATCCTCCCTTCCAAGGAATTGATTCGTCTAATTATATGGACCAACTCCCAACTTACAGCACTGCCTCCACTTATATTTCCATCCCTTCCTTTATTCACTGCTTTCTTTATTCTTATATTCTCAGATAACCTTTTCCACCGCTTCCTTTTATTTTTCCTTCTACCACAAGCCTTCCATATCCTATCAGGTTCCATAGTGACTTAATAGCATGTGCCGATATATTCAACACACTTTAATAGCATGTGACAATATATCAACACCCTTTTGTTAAATAGACTTTGATGTCATTTTAAAAAGTGAACTTTAGAAAAATACAACTTCACCATGCTAAAAGGAAGTGAAAAAACTAGAAGATAGGGGAAAGCTATGCGAAAAATTGAGAAAAAGAAAGAAATAAAATGTGCACAATCCATGCACCAAGTGTGATGAGTAAAAAGGAATCGACTACTTGGTTTCTCTGTTTCGGTTCTAATATACCATAATAAAGTTATAAAATCGTTTTGATATTGTAACTGATAAAGTAGGATCTGTTCTCAGGTCGACTTGATTGAGTTACTCATTCCCTGACCCTACTTCATCTATACAATATGGATAGGGTCAAGTCAGTTTTCTTGTGTTGGTTTGACACATTTTGACTCATGCAAAACTTAGACATCTGTGCTTTTAGTTAGGTCGTGTAACAATAATTTCAAAAACTGTTGAAATGTTTCTTAATACCCTCAAATGGTTCCTCCTTATGATTACTTTAGATTGGTGAAGGTGAAAAGCTAGTGAGAGCCCTTTTTGGAGTTGCCAGTTGCCGTCAGCCTGCTGTAATTTTTGTTGATGAAATAGATTCTCTCCTGTCTCAGGTATGCTATGTTATATTATAGCCAATAAAAGCAATGTGGATTTATTGCCATAGTAGTTTCTCTGACATTATGAGCCATAGCAGTATCGTCTATGAGGAAGTACTAACATGCAAATTAACCTATTTACTGTAACTACGCCATGAAAAATTTCTCTCTTCATTTAATGCAAATAACTTGTTACAGCGTAAATCAGACGGTGAGCATGAATCCAGTAGACGTCTAAAGACACAGTTTCTCATTGAAATGGAAGGCTTTGACAGTGGTAGCGAGCAAATTCTGCTTATAGGTTATTGCTGACTCACTGGGTTCAAATTCCTTTTTTATTTGGCTTTGAAATACGATCAAATTTTAGCTTACAACCTGTTTCTTTCGTGATACGGCCTTAATTCCACAATATTTATGATTTCATCTTTGGCATTTGAAGTGTTTTAGTAGACTTAATACATTTGATGCATTTGAGCATTAACACTATATATCCGCTATCAGCGACAATGAATCAGAAAACATAAGCCTATGATGTAATTTCTCATGCTTTCTCAACCCCTTTTTTGTTTCTTTGTATTTGTTGAAAAGGAAGGAAAATGTCAAACTTAATTTTTTTTTCTTGAAATATGAGGATTAAGTTTATTTCAGTAAAACCTTATAAATCAATATAAAGTTGTCATGTATGTTACCTAATTATAAGAATATTTAGTCAGATTACACTAGCATTTGTGTATATTGCTTTTAGAAATGTTATACATTTATTTATAGTTGAAAAAGAAAACATAAAATATAAAAGGTTACTTTTCATCTTGTCATACAGATTTGCAATCAATTTTTAAAAAAAAGTACTAGTTTTAAAATGGTTATCAAACCCATCTTTTTTAGAAAATATGGATTTAGATTTTTATTAATCTAAATTATTTGAAGGTATAATAGTCTAGATTAGTTTAGTAATACAACAGATTCAATTTTGAGCGATACTTTTGTTTACCCAACTCTTAAAAATATTTGACGTCTCTTTTAAGCAAATTACATATTAGTCCCTTTTTTATATTATATATAACCCTTTTTAAAAGATGTAATTGTATTGAGAAAAAAGAGGTGTAAGTGTGATTTCAGCAAATTTTATGGGATTTTAGATTAATTTACTTTAATATTTCTCTCTTTATGTGTTTGGAATTGTGGTAATTGTGATGTAAGTAACTTGGGTTTTTAGGTAACAAGGTTCTCTTTCCTAGCGTTTCAATTTGATGGCAGTAAGTTTTTCTCACATAAACTGCCATACTATTTCTTATGGACTTTGGGTAAAATTCATACAGGGGCAACGAATCGTCCCCAGGAGCTTGATGAAGCAGCACGAAGGAGACTTACTAAAAGGCTTTATATTCCCCTACCATCCTCAGGTGCTAATCATGATTCTGCATATTTTTAGATAAACTCTTCCATCACCCAGGTGACTAACATTTTGGTATTGGACGTAAAGAAGCAAGAGCTTGGATTGTACGTAACCTTCTACAGAAAGATGGACTATTCAATCTTTCAAACGAGGAAATGGATATCATATGCATCTTAACGGAAGGTGTGCGTTTACACGAGTTATTTGCAATATCTTCTAAATACAGCAGTTTGATTGTTGGTTTAATTATTTTAATAAAAAGAAATCAAAATCCTTTGGTTTCGAGTGATTGATTTCCTTTGCTTTCACTCGGTAACTTTTCTAGGTTATTCAGGATCAGACATGAAAAACTTAGTGAAGGATGCTTCTATGGGACCCCTAAGAGAGGCTTTAAAACAAGGCATAGAAATTACAAAGTTGAAAAAGGAGGATATGCGAGGAGTAACTCTTCAGGTATGCAGAATGCACCATGTGCCTAAACCTGTAAAATTCTCAGCTTAATTTTAAAACGATTTACAGGTAACTCAAATTGTGTAGGACTTCGAGAACTCCCTCAGAGAGGTGAGGCCTTCTGTTTCCCCAAATGAACTTGGGACGTATGATCAATGGAACAAGCAATTCGGAAGCTTATCATTGTAGTGGCATGTTTCATCACTGTATGTATGGTGACAAATATCACAGACTAGTCAGAGATGGTAGCAACTACCTAGATAGACCTGTACCTTAATGCTTGCGCTATGGTAAACTTTATGTTAATCTAATTACACTGCTTGCACAACCCATTGCCTGTAAAATTCCACTGGCGCAAGAAGTGGCATGCTGACCACCTTTTAAGATTTAATATTTCAAGCTCCACAGCATGTTTTGCAGGGCCTTTTCTTTGTGATGGTGATTACAAACATGTTCAATGAGCCAGGATTAGCTAATAGGTTCTTATTTTTCATTTGAATTTCTCTTGTTTAATAAAATAAGAATTTGAAAATTTCTTATTTTTATGTAGATAGAAATAAAAATAAAATCAGTTTCATAAAAATAATCAAAAGAATTTATTTAATCATAAAATAATGTCGTGGCGGTTTTAATTAAGATCCCTTTGTAACAATTTATTCTTTAAACGTTTCATTAATCTTTTGGTTGAAATTAATTTACTTATATTTATCAATTTTTTTTAGTAACTTGATGTAGACAGAAGTGTACGCAGATTTGTGACCAAATTGAGTTTAAGTATTTTTATTACGGGTGGATAAAATTAAGTAAATTGAACTAAATTGTGAAATAATTATATCATGTTATATTTAAAATATTGAACTATTTATAATAAAAATTGAATTCATCAATTTTATATTCAGTTTTAAAAAGTTAAATTTCTAAAATTAGTTGGTTAGTTTTTTATTAATTTAAAATTACTTCATTTTTGATGAAATGCATAACTAGTTGAAAATCGAGATGAGTTGAGTTAGTTTCTTATTAATTTAAAATTACTTCTATTAATGAGATGCATAGTCAAATAGGTTGAAAATTGAGATGGGTTGATTTAGATTGAAGGTTGAGATAGATTGACCTGAAAAAGTCTAGATCAGTTGGTTTGAGTGTTAGATATATTATATTTATTTTATCTTTATTTTTTATATTTTGTTAGTTTGTTACTATTTTTATTTGTAATTTGGATTTAGTTTTTATTTCTTTATTATAATTTGAGGACATGTATATTCAACATATGAGAGATTAATTTTATAGATAACTTTCATTATATTCAATATGATATCTAGAGTTAAAAAAATTGAGGAAAAATAATTGTTGCCTTTGTCACTACACCTATCGTTGTTGGCAACATTGCCATCTACTATTCTTGACGACATTATCGTCTACTGCCGTCGTCTAGTGCTGCCACTATTGGAGTTCCAGTTTTGATCGACGATTAGATGATTTTGTTTGTCTCAGCTAGGTGACCACCATGCCATCAACGACACCTTAGTCGGAGCTCTTACGCGCTCTTAGCCCTTTTTTAAGTTGTGGATTTGTTCCTTTTTTTGTCATGCATGGTGACACGTCTCGTCTCCTCTTAAACACCGATTCAGAGCGTCAAGGTTGCTCTTTTTCCTCTTTCAGGTTTGTCATGCATGGTCGCACGTCCCATCTCCTCTCAAGCAGCTATTAAAAGCATTAATGTTGCTGTTTTTTCCTCTTTCAGGTGCCTTGATTATAGAATCTTGGATTATTAAGGTTTATCTCTCTTGTTCATCCATGACTTTTTCCGTTGTTGTCTCTTCTGACCAACTTTTTGTCACCATTGCATTTGAACCATCCATATATGTATTTTCTCTCATGGCAAAGATGACTTTTTGTTAGTTCATTTATAATCGTGGTGACTCCTCAACAATGATCTTTTTATCCACTAGATATCAATAATGCATTCTTTAATGACGATTTACAAGAAGGGATTTACAAGGAACAACCTCCTAGATTGGTTGCCTAGGGGAGTCTTCTGGGTTGATATTTCGTTTTCTATGTTGTCTTCGCAAATCATTAACAATTTGGGATCACTCAAGTGCAGAAACATATATTTTCACTAAGTGATTAGGGATTATATTAGTAATGAGCTTGATATATACGATTTATATGCACTAAATTGAGGAGAGTATTAGATATATTATATTTATTTTATCTTTATCTTTAGTTAGTTTGTTATTATTTTTTATTTGTATTTGGGGTTTAGCCTATATTTCTTCTATTATAAATATTAGTGTATATTAAAAAAAATGGGAGATTAATCTTGTACATAGTTTTTACCATATTCAACAAAGCTAAAAGGTTGTGATGAGTTAGCCTGGATGAAGGATGTGACAAATTGAGTCGGGTTGAAGGTCTAGACAAACAAGGTTAGGCAATGATCGAAATTTGACATAGTCAACCACTCTCTCTATTTTTTGCATTTTATTACACTTTCCAGCAACTTAAGTCTTGGCCAATGATGATAGAAGAGTGGCCTTAGTGCCCCATTTTCTCAAAGATTTCCAAAGACAAGAAGCACCGCCTTTATATTATAGTAGTTTTTGTTTTTGTTCATCTAATCTAGTACCTTTCTTTAGGACTTCTTTTAAGTGCTTAACCTTATTTTCTTACCATTTAATTTCTTGCTTGTCTTCTTGGTTTTCTTGGTTTTCTTGGTTTTGTCACACATAAATTCCTTTAGCAAAGCCTTTATTACTTTTAGACATTTTCTTGCTTTTTCTTTGGACTCCATCTTCTCGGTTTTGTGCATTATTTGTGGTGTAGACTCTTTTTTTTTTGGTTAGCCAATATCTTTGAGGTAGCACCCTAGGCGGTGGAGACCGAAGGGGAGCTTGAAGTCTAGAGTGGTAGCCAAGAAGAAAAGAGTGAAACACTTAGGAGGAAGAACCATTTGTTTATATTTCTTTGCTTTATATTTGATTCCTTTTTGCATTGTAAGTTTCAACCTTGTTATGTGTCTTGGAGGAGTCTTTGGTGCTCAATCCCATCTCCTAACAAGGATATCTAAACGTTAGTGATTTGCAGTTTTTAGTTGATTAGGTTGGAGGAACCAAAGTTCTTCTAACTTAGTCACTAGATCGTGCTTTCTTTAACTATGTTAGCTTAGTGTGTGTCTACTTTTATTTCAATTTTAATTCCCTTTGAGAAGTTTGGAGTAAGAGTACCTAAGGTAAGCTTGGACTAGGAAAGACTTGATTCTTAAGAAATCCTTTGTGATTCACCTCTCTTTCTTGGAAGTGAACTTTGGTATCTTTTGCTTCCTTAAGTCTCTTAAGGAATTTCTTTTGAAATACAAATAATGTGTTTGTTGAAGTGCTTGAAAAATACTAGAAGGAGGTTGAATAATGTTTTTGGAAAACGTTTTTCGCAACCCTTATGATATAACATGTTATTAAGCGTGTGAAATATTCTTTTAAAAGCTTAGACCTTCGACTTTAAATATCTTGATATACTTTGATAAGGTTGTGTGCTAATCAAAATGTTTCTAATGCAGTGTTTTGTAAGAAATTCCTTTAAAAAGAAGGAATCATTTAGCTTGGAAGTTCTTGTATTTTTAAATATAATTCTCAACTGCAGGTTTTTCAAGAGAATCATTTAGTAAAGAGAAGAGAAAATAATACAAGATATTTTATACTGGTTCGCTCCAGCTGAGCTACGTCTAGTCTCCTCCATAGAGGGTTTCACTATAATCTTCACACGCTTACAAATGAGTATTAGCAATACTCTTAGTAATCAGCTACCTCGCCGAGATTTCTTCTAAGTATTAGCACCACCCCTAGAACTCAACACCATGTCGATATTTCCTTTGAGTATTCTCACCGCTCTTGGTACTCAGCTCCTTGCCGAGATTTTCTTTAAGTATTCAAACTACTCTTGATACTAGACTACTGCACCTAGATTCCTCAACTCAAAAGAGTTCAGTTGTAAGTATTTAAATTCTCTTCAGAATTGCAATCAACGATTGCTTACAAGTAGTTCAGACTAAATCTCTTTACGAGAGAATTTGATTACAATACAATGCAGTCTAAATACTCGTAAGTGTTTCTCTCTTCTCTCTTACAGTTGTAAGAAATTTGACGCTTAAGCTCAAGAGTATTTCTTTCTCTTTTTTTTTTCTTTTCTTCAAGTGAGATGTATTCTTTTCTTTGAGCTCTTTTTCTCTCTTCTCTTTAGGATGGATATGTTGTTGTAAGCTTTTCTTTTTCACTTTGTCTATCCTTTATCTTATCCTCTTGATTTTCTTCTTGAGAGATCTTCTACTTATAGGCTTCATGATTTGTTGTCCATTAGACTGAGTTTGAAGTTTGTAGCCTTGATACTTGTGTTTTCTCTTTCTTCTTTTCAGAACAGCCGTTGTGTAAGTCAACTTTGTCAGAGCAGACATGCTTTTTCAGTCCTTTACTTGAAGTAAGTTGTACGATCTTTTTAGACTTTACTTCAAGAGAGGAACATTTCGTGATTATCTTCTTTGTCTCTAACGTCCACATTTTGATATTTGATCTGTAGCAGTGTGGATGCGTGTAAAATAGCTTATATGCAAAATTAGAGTAAACTATGCATGGAACAAATATGACTTTTCTTATCACTTTTGTTGTTTTTGAAATGTGAGCATTTAATGTCATTTAATGTTTGCTCAGAAAAACAATGTGTTTTTTGATTTCCTACCATTAGGTAGCATTTTATAATTAATTTCTTTTAAAATGAAGAT
>NW_025909940.1:0-20366 GCF_018835915.1 Vigna umbellata
TTCTTGGGCCCTGAGCGTAGGATGCCTCGCAACCACGCTTGGGCGCCCTTTTCGGGGCGCTGAGCGTAGGATGTCTTGCTTCCACGCCTGGGCACCCTTTCAGGGGCGCTAAGCGCCAGTCTTCGAGTGTCGTTTCACGCTTGGGCGCCCTTCTAGGGGCGTTGAGCGCCACTTCCCTTGCAAGCTCGCTTGGGCGCCCTAAGTTGGGGCACTAAGCACTTGTGATGTTGGCCCATGATCCAATTCAGCCCTATTTAATGATTTGCACATTTTGGAGGAGATATCTTTTGAGAGAAAGGATGCAAATTCACACTTTTCGACTCTATGGAGACATAATTGGATGCAGAAGCTCTCCTCTTTGATTTTTAAGGTTTATCTTTCATTCTTATTTCATTGTACATCTAGTTTCTCCATGACAATGGAGAACTAAACCTTATATGTTGTTGGGGAAGATGTAAGCTCATAAACTTATATGTATTTGAATTTGTTCTGAGTTATTCATTCATGGCATGATATATAATTTGTCTGAGTATCGACTGATATCTTACACTTCATGATCTGGGAAATTTCTCCCAAGGGAACTATTGCCTAGACAAAGGGAGAGACACTTGGTTATCTTAAGCTTCCAATTGTAATGCATAATTAATTATTAGGGAGACAAGACATTGTGATCTAGTAATTAAGGATATGCTTTATTCGCCGAGACATCGGGTTTTAAGTAATTTAGAAAGTGATATTAATAGTTAAAGAAGAAGAAGAATTTATATATGCACGATAGTGAATAGGTGAAATCTAAATCCCAACAACATACTCATCTCATAATACAAACATCATTCATTCACTTTTGTGTTTCTCTTCAATTGATCAAAATTGCATTCATATTTACTTTTCCACTTTTTACATTTAAAAACCCAAAATTGTTCTTCAAAGTCTTAATTAGTTAAGTAATTACATGACTGTTTAGCGTCGTGAGTTTCTTCCTCTGCATTCTCTCGTTTTCCATTAACGTTCAAGTAAGTTTTCTTCCATTTTTCGCTGTTTAAAATCATTTTGCACCGATTATATTACGTTTGGAACCCTTATCTTTAATTTGCACCGATTAAAATACATTTTCATTGGCTTTTAGTGCAGTTCTTGGGCGCATTCTAGGACAACTACAACGGTGATTTTCGAACCATTATTGTGCGTGTTTTTCTCCTCATCCTCACATCAGAACCTGTCTACTCCCTCATCTTCACGACAGCAATTTTTTTTAAAAAAAAAAACCCAAAAATTGGTGTGTGTTCAAAGACGCCAGTTAACGTCTGTAATAAATGCAACAAATGTGAATTGGTGTCTGTTCAAAGACAACAGACGTCAATTTATGTCTTATGCTATGACGTCAAACGTTTAACAGATGTCAAAAGCCTAAAATAACAGACGTTAAAAGCTATTTTTGTGTTAGTGTAAATAACATCAAATGAAGAAGTCTTTGTGTATGGAAAGCTAACCCCAAAACTAGAAAAACACTAAGCAAACCAAATAGGTTAAAAAATCTAGGCTAAGAAAATGAAAACCCTTAGGATAGTAAAACACTAAGTCAGAAAACCCCAAACCTCAATTAGGAAACCAACCTTTAGTTAGACACTAGGTTAAAAAAACACTAAGTCAGAAAATCCCAAACCTAAATTAAGAAACCTACATTTAGTAAGATACTAGGATAGTAAAACCCAAGTTAGAAGACAAATCTTAAGATAGAAAATAAACTATAAGCTAGAAGAAATTAGAGAACCCTGGATAGATGAACATAAAGCCATAAGCCAAGAAAGGGAAATGAAAATACAACGGCTCAGGAAATAGAGTAGAAAACAAAAAGGCCTGAAATAATAGGACAAAAATTGTAGGATAAAACTCTGGATAGGAAGAACATAACCAAAAACTATAAATGATCATCTAGGAGAAAGAATTAATAAAAAAAATAAACTAAGGATTAAGAAAAACAAATCAAGACTCCAGAAAACAACTTTGATTAAAAATCCAAGAACATAGGGTGAAAACAAAAGACCTAGAACATGAAACCCAAAACAAATAACCGAAATCCTCAACATAGAAAAACATAAGAAAACACTTAGGTCTTAGGAAATAGAAAAACATATAGGCTAAAAACACCCAGATGCATGGCTAAACAATGTTCTTCCTAAAAGCGTTCAAGAGAGATTGAGTTAAATGCCCAATGCTTATAATACCTTGAATAGGAATTCAGGATCTCTTGAAAATAAAATAGGTCGATACAATGTCTCTGACAAAATATATTAAAAGATTTAATTATTAAAATGTGTAAGAAAGCTTAAGCAAGCTAAACATTATATGTCTAAACAAAGACAAAAGCTAAAAAAGCGTTTACTTGACTAAACGATGCCATGAGCTTAACAAATACTTCATCTTATGATGAAGTATATATTTGTGCTTAGTATCCTTAAAGAAAAGAGCTTGATCGAAAAACGCTACCCAACGGTAGAAAATCAAAAAACACTTTGTTGTTTTAAGCAAAGCATTAAATGACACTTAATGCTCAACGCTCAAAAACAACAAAAGCAACATTTGATAGACTGATCATAAATCAAAATTAGATCAGAAGTAGGTAAAAGGAAAGACATTCACAAAATGATCTCTTCCAAGAAAACAACAATATAAAACGTGTGAAGAAACAAACCTCAATGAAGTAAAACACTAGAAAACTCTCAAGCTAAAGTAATAACAAGACACAAGAAAGCACAAGAAAGCACAAGAATCCTAAAATAAAAGATAAAACATTAATAATAAATAAATTCGTTATATATGTATTTGTCTTGTGCAGGACAATCACTACCAACGTTCATATGGTTACCAAAATAAAAGTTGAGAAAAAGACAAAGAAGAGCTCTAATCATATTATCAATAATTATGCCAAAAAGACAAGTCAAAATCACTTTTATTAAAGGCTTTGAAAAGCACACCTTCTCTGACAAAGTACACCATCCTACGACTAACATCGGCACCAATAGCCAAAAAGTACAAATCTCAAGACAAACATTGTAAAACGGTCATATTGTCAAATCTCAAGAGAAGCATCGTCACAAAGGCTATATCCTTATGGTTTATAAATAAAAGATCAGAAGAAAGAAGATGATGATGATGACGATGAGAGAAAATATGAAGATATCTCATCTTAAATGTCATTTTTTGCATATTGATAAAAAAACGTTTTGAAAAGAACAATATGTGCATCATTTTGAAAAAGGCACCACTACTCCAGATGTTCTTAACATTGTTCATACATTTTGCTACAGTATTAACGGATATCATGGATTGGCACTACAATCATACACTTTGCTTCATTTTATTTGCATAAATCATATTGAGTACTTGCAAATTGCACATTATGATATATTTTGAAATAAGTATATATACTATGATCTGTATACATTTATATACTATTATACTATTTTGAATTTAAAAATTGAGCTCTGACTTACATTATGAAAAATCTTATATTGCTCATTTTTTATAAGTGCTACATTGCTTCATGATAGGGGGAGCATCACATTCTTCAGTGGTCTATAAGGAATTTATTTTGATCTCTCTTTTTAGCACTTGATTTCCATGTTACTTGTTATGCCATTTTTTGCTAATGCCCAAAGGGGGGGAGTAACTTGAAAACAGATTTCTTGTTATGCATCATCAAAAAAGGGGGAGATTGTTGATAGGGGGAGCTATGTATAGCAAAATCCATCTCACGTATAAGTTTTCTATGATGAAAAAAAGAAATGTTTTATAGTTTCTTGCACAACAAATGGCGAAACAGTTCATTGATCTTTACTATGTTTTTTCTTGAATTGATTGGTATATGTATGAAATGAATCATTGGTTGAAACATAATGCACATTGCATATCTGGAAGAAATAATCGACTATACTGTTTATATAATCTGTTAAATTTCCATATATTTCTTAATATGATTAACAGGAGCAAAACTACTGTGATTTAATCGATCACATTAGTTGTATAATCGATTCAAACACGTTGTTATGTCAACATGTGTTTGCTGAGTGCATTGATGTGATTGAAAGAGAAAATGTTTTCAAATTTTCTTAAGTATGGAACTTAACTGATTACATTAGTTTCCTAATCGATTAAAATGTGTATCTTATGAAATCATTTACATTAAAAGCCCTAACTGTCTATATTGGTCATATTTGTTTATTGTTGGCTTGTATGATTTACATAAACGATTGCATCAACCATTTAATCTATTAAATCTGAAACAAATGTAAAATTGTTAAAGTAGAAGGAAAAAACCTAACAGATTACATTATGTGCTTAATTGATTAAACTGCGTTAGAGTTTGAAAATTCTATAAATAGGAGCATTAAGCGCTACTTCAATACGAATTAATGATTTTACACTTTCATAAATGATTTGTTTGTTGAGTATTCAATTACAGGAGCGTCCTAAACTTCCTTGAGAATCAAGATCTCATTTGGAAGAAATTCATAAATATTCTTACAAGATAGTTGTTCTTACACATTGCTAATCATATTCTGCACGTGAGGTGTATTCTTAGAGATTAGTGTCTGCCTACAATCAACAGGATTGTGTGCCCTGTTGCTGTGAGCCAGGAAGAGAACGTGTGTGTTCTGCATATTAGAGTTGGGATTGCTGTAAGGTTACAAAAAGTTGGGATTGCTTTATGGATTGTGATATTGTGAGGTGATTCACATCTTGTACTATAGGTGGTATTGAGTTGGGGAAAGAGAGTGCATTGATAGGGGAGTTCTCTGTTTTCTTGCTTGTAAACTTTATCACGATAGTGGTTCCCTTCAACTCAAGTTGTTGAAGAAAGACTGGATGTAGGCTTGGCCGAACCAGTATAAATCTTTGTGTTGCTCTTTTTCTTCCTTTTCTTGTATTGTTGATTCATATACCTTTTATATTGCATTCCAAGAAACCTTAAAGATTTTTGAAAAGCTTTTGAAAGATCAAATTTTTTAAAGGGCTAATCAATTCACCCTCCCCCCCTCTTGGTTAAGATTATTGGCATCATTATTGCTACATTTATCACATGAGAGAAAGAGAGAAGAGAAAAGTAAAGCATGCCTCTAGTACTTCAATGTATTACGTGTAAGGAGAGAAAAATAAAGAGATGAGAGAAACATCTGCGAGTGTTTAGACTATTTTGTATTTTGTATTGTAAGAAATGTATGATTCTAATTCTGGAGAGAATAAAAAACACTTATAACTTAACTCTGAAAGGTTAAGGAAATCTAGGTGAGATCATCTAGTACCAAGAGTGGTGTGAATACTCAACTGATTTAGGGTAACTAGAGGTTATTCACTGATAAGGGATACCAAGAGTGGTGAAGAATACTACACAACCAGGAGTGGATGAAACTCAAGGAAATATCAACAAGGTTGATGAGTACCAAGAGTGGTGCGAATACTCAAGAAAATCTCAAAGGATTATTGAGTACCAAGAGTGGTGCTAATACTCAAAGGAAAACTAAGCGGGGTTGATGAGTAGCAGACATGGTGCAAATACTCAACTAATCTAGGGTAACTAGAGGTTATTCGCTGATCAGAGATACCAGGAGTGGTGAATAATATTACGCAACCAGAAGTGGGGAAAACTAAACTAAACGCATTTTCTTAATGGTATTGAGAGCGTCTAGGGATACCGAGAGTGGTGAATAATACTACATAATCAAGAGTGAGTTAAACTCGACTCTACTTCATTAAATATCTAATGGAACCCCTTAAGTGATGGAAACCTAATTAGGCAAGTCATCCAAAGGAGTATTGATTCATGCTAAGGCTAGGAAAAGGAAGTAGAAGAAGAACTTTTAAAGGATCTTTCTTGATTTTCTTTCTCTATATCTTAGAAGGATTCCTCTTTTAATACTATATGGTTGTTTTGTTTGTAGGATACAATAAAGGCAAGAACCATGGTCAACCAATCAGATTTAGGAAAATCACTCTTCAAGGAATTAGCACCTAGGCCACTCAAGCACCCTCATGCAGGGGGGGCTCTAGCATAGATGCACCAAATGGACATCCTAGCTCACGTGAGCCCAGGCGCCCTCAGACAAGGGGATCTCCAGCGCTAGCAGAGCTGCCTAAAGCACATTTGGGCAACATTGTCCATGTGACCCAGCATGCTTTCCGTGACCCAGCTAACTTGGCCTCTAAGCTCGTTTCTTATTTTGAATTTTGGAGGGAAATTAGGACAGAATTGAGGTTCTTCTTCACCTATAAATAAGAGGGCCTCTCCTTTGTAATTTCCACTTTTGGAAGTAATGAAATGTTGCAGAATTACTTGCTCAATTTTTATATCCCTTAGTCACCTCTGAATTTCAAATTCAGATACTCTCCTTTAGCTTCCTTCCTTAGTAGGAAGGCCTTCTGAGCTTGGAGGCATCATACACACACCACACCTTCATCCAAACTTTCATCAAACACCTTCTATGCATCCAATTCCTTGCACCAAATTTAATGTTGTTGTGCATCTGTTTCAGAGCTTCTTCTTACGTGCTTAATGCTAGGAGAGGGTTCCATCAAGTGGTATCAGAGCTGTGGTCATCCACGCATCCATAACTAAGTCTTTTCTTCAATTTTCTACTCCATTCGTGTTCCACACGTGTTGTTCTTGTTTCAGTCCATTATTTCAGTTCTTTCACTGCTGTTTTGAGTTTTATTTGTATTTCCAGTTATGGTTTTTGTGATTCCTATGTGTGTTCATGTTTACTTTTCATTTTAAACGGTGAAGCTTCCTTGTTTGTGTCATTTCCAACTTTAATTTTCAATTCCAGTTCTGTCTTAGTCTTGTGCATTTTATAATTGTAGTTTTAATTTTGTCTCTGTTTGGTTTACTGTTCTGCTGGGTTTATTTCGGTTGGCTTGAGTTTAAAGTGCTAGAAAAGCTTTAAATGAACCAACTAAGGCAATGAGAACTTGTTCTAGCCTTGGTGATATAAGCAAAAGCACTAGAAACTGAGTCTGGTTTCAAATTTGCTCAAGAAATTCAATTTCTGGTTAAATCCTTAAATCTGTTTCAGTTGGTTTTCCTTTGATTCTGAAGCTTGGTACAACATTGATTAGTGTTGTTGAATGTGTCTTAAGGTGTGGCAAACCAGAATAAGCAATGAAATGCAATATGCATAGCTTGGTTGCTCAAAATCCCTAGCAATTCCGTGTTTCAGTTTTGAATTATGGCTTTTCACCGTGCTCAATTTATTTGAACTGTGTAATCTGAGTTTGTTCATGCTAAGCATCTCAATTCTAGCTTAGTTCCATTGAGTGACATCTTCTTGAGTTATTTTCTTTGCTGTCCAATACTTGAATCCTTGGGAAAACTGATTTTGGGTGACTTATTACAATATTTTACTGCATATTTGGCTATTGCAAGGTCTGATTTCAGTTGGTGTTGTTTCTGTGTTGTTTAAAATCTTGAGCAAGTTTAAATTGATGTTTAAAAGTTGCTAGCACTGTTCATTTGGTCATATTTTAGCCTATATGCATATTTGCCTATTAAATCATCACTTTTTGAGTTAAAATGGAAGTGAGATGATGATTTTGAGTTGTCAACAGTTTATAAGTTGTTTCAGAGTTTTAACACACTCAAAATCATCAATTAAAGTTGCTTGAATTGTTAGTTGTGAGTTTAAGACACTTCCTTACAGTTTTGAGTATCAAACCACCAAAATCAGGCCATTTTTTCTTGGTGCAGAGTTGAACATTAGGTGCTATTTTGATGAATGTGCTTTGAAATCCAATTTGGCTTGCAGCAATACCTGGTTCAGTGATTAAAAATAGAATTAAATGGTTAAAAGAAGCAAAGCAAAGTGTTAAAAGGGATTCTGAACCGTGCAGCCTAGTCTAAACCCAAAAACACAAAATCTGGGTTTCTTTGAGGCATTTCATCGAACACCTTCTGTTTTTATCAAACAGTTTCGTGCTAACTATCTTTGAACCTGCATTTTGAGTTTTCTTGCTTTCTTAATCTGTTATAGAACCCTTCTTAGGATTCCTTTTGTGTGCTTCCTTCATTTCTACATATTTTTCATTGCTTTTAAGAATTTTGGCTTCTTAAGTGTTAATTCTAGAACCACTTTTTGGTACAAAAATCTGGTGCAATTACTATTTTGTTTGGTGATTGTGTTGGCTGATTTCAATCGTCTTCTGAAGTCCAATTGGAGCATTCAAGTTGCAGAACCATTTCCCTACCAAGGTAGCATCTCAGGAAGTGGACAGGAACCTGAATTTTAGAATTCAAGTGTGTTGTCCAGTAAACATTAATTGCATTTTTCAGCAGCATAAAACACTTTTCTGCAGCGAGAATTTGAGTGAAATTTGGCAACTCCTATAGCCAAATTTTGAGAGACCAGCTCCATACCAAAGTGAATGAGAGATTGAGTGTTTGGAACCTAAAAGAAACTTGCTAGAGCACCTTAAAACAGTTCAGAAAGTGGATTTGAGTGGATGCACATGAAGCCAAAATACTTGGCCGAGAGGAAAATCTTATTTTAGCTTCCAATGCTGAAAAGTCCAATTTCTTAAATCTGATTTGTGCTATTCAATATGTCTACACAGTTTTTGTTTTGAAAAGGCAATGCCAATGATCAAAAAGATTTTTGAAACACTTGTTTGAACTGGTTTTTCCAATTGAAGGTGCAAATTTCAATCTATCCAAATTGCTCAAAACAGTCACACTTGACTAATTGGGTTTTCTGGTTTTACTAGTGCTGCTATATATTTTTATCAGCTTGGTTCATTATTGGTGATCAATTAGAACAAACAATTTTCTCATTTCACGTTGATTGACACTAATAAACTGAGTCTTTTGCTGCTTGTGTAAAATTGATTTTGGAAAGTTGTAGTATATTTGCTGGTTATGGTGTGTAACAGTGCAGGTTTCTTTGAACTGAAAGGATAAAGCAGATTCAACATTGAACCATAAAGCACAAAGGTTCCAATCCAGTAAACAACAAAAGTGCATCAAGTTAAAGCTCTTGGCAGACCTTCCAAGCAATTCTCGACAAAACCAAGTCTCCAACACAGCAGCTTCCTTCTTGGAAACGTGGCAGACTTCCAATTAGTTCTTCACGGCAGGTCCAAGGAGATGTAAGACCAAAGGAGCATATTTAAAGCAATGCAACCAAGAGAGCAATTGAACCAATTTCCAAAAACGGTGCATATATGGAGTAGCAGAGTAGTTTAGCTTGAATCTTTTTGAGTTTTGAACTTGTAATCTGTTTCCATTTTTAGTTTTCATTTGTTTTCTTGTAAAAGGACATTAAGACCAAATGTGTTTAGAAGAGTCCTTGGTGCTCTCTCCAATCTTGGCAATTTTCTTTGCTTGCTTTGATAGTAGACGGTGAGTGTGTCTTGTTAGCCGAAGCTACAAGCCTCACCTAGGATTTCTTTTGTCTTATTTTCATGCTCTAGGCTTTTGTTCCATTAGAAGGCTAGGTGTTTTATCTTTCATTTTGTTTGTTTGAGTCCATTTTTTTAAATTCAATAGTGAATCTTACTTTGAAAATGGTCAAGTAAGTAACCTTAGACATTCTGACTAGGTAAGACTTGGTATTTAAGCGGCCTTTGGCTCACCTCTCTTACTTGGGAATTGTCTCTTGGTAAAATCTTAAACCTTTTCAAAATAAGAATCCACTTTTGAAATTAAAAATATGTCTGAGGAAATAATGATCACCAAGAGAGGAATAGAAATGAGTGAGCTTAGGAACTTGTTTTCCCAATAAATGAAAAATCAAAATGAAGGTGAACAAAAAGAAAGAAGGAAGGATGAAAGGTACAACCAAGCTAGGAAAGATATTCCATTTTTTGGTGAAGACATTAGTGCTTTAACATACTTAGCTTGGGAAAGAAAAATTGATAAAATACATCCTTTTCTTGCTAGAGATAGTGAATCCTTTGCTCTTAACATATATCTTTCTAGATTAGAAGAACATGCAAGTGCGTGGTGGAATCATAGGCAATATAGTGTCAAGAAAGGTAGAAAATCCTCCATTCATGATTGGTATGAACTAAGAGCTTGCATGAGAAGAAAATTTGTTCCTCCTTCAGCCAAGAGAGACCTAGAATTAATGGGACACCTCATTCAAAAGGGAAAAACATTTATGAAAGGTCTAGATGGTTTCTCTAATAGGGAAATTGAATTTAAAGAAAAACTTGAGAAACTCTTAGATAAGAGAAGAAAGAGAGAGACTAGAAGGAGAGAAGAGGAATTGAGAGAAAAGATAGAAGAAGAAAATAGAAAGAGAGAAGAAGAGAAGAGAGCAGAAGACAAGAGAAGAAAAGAAGAAGAAGAGAAAAGAGAAAAAGAAAAAGAAAAGAGAGAAAAGGAGCAATTGCTACTGATGGCAAATTCTACTCCTACAATTCAAAGGGAAACAAAAAGGGAAGGTTTCCAATCCTTTAATTCTTCTTCAGTTATCTTTAAGTCTTTGCATGATAACTTCTCTTTTGAACCAATTGCCACACCAATTTTCATTATACTACCCTCTTCAAAATATGGCAATTTAAATATTAAGTTATTGTTACCCTTAGGGATACAAGAAACTCAAGATAAAGAAAATGACTTGTGAATTAGGACTTTCAAATTTCCTTAAAACTATAAAACAAAGTCCTTATTCTAAAGTTACTTCCATAAAAAAATTCTTTCTTGTATTGATACTAATTGGAGATATATTTGATGGTTATTGTAGATATATTTTTGATCCAGGAGGAAAGTGACAAACCAAAGTTGTGCTTCTTTATATCTTCACAATTTGAGGACAAATCGTTTTTCAAAAGGGAGGGTATGATGGAAACCTAATTAGGCAAGCCATCCAAAGGAGTACTAACTCATGTTAAGGCTAAGAAAGGGAAGTTGAAGAAGAACTATTAAAGGCTCTTTCTTGATTTTCTTTCTCTATACTTAGAAGGATTCCTCTTTTAATACTATATGGTTGTTTTGTTTGTAGGATACAATAAAGGCAAGAACCATGGCCAACCAATCAGATTTAGGAAAAGCACTCTTCAAGGAATCAACATCGGGGCTACTCAAGCGCCCTCAAATAGGGGGCTCTAGCGCAGATGCACCAAATGGACTTCCCATCTCACGTGAGCCCAGGCGCCCTCAGACAGGGGGGCTCCAACGCCAGCAGAGCTACTTGAAGCACGTTTTGGCAGCATTGTCCATGTGACCCAGCATGCTTTCCGTGACCCAACTGACTTGGCCTTCAAGCTCGTTTCTTATTTTGAATTTTAGAGGGAAATTAGGACAGAATTGAGGCCCTTCTTCACCTATAAATAAGAGGGCCTCTCTTTTGTAATTTCCACTTTTGGATGTAATGAAATGCTGCAGAATTGCTTGCTCAGGTTTTTATATCCCTTAGTCACCTTTGAATTTCGAATTCAGATAATCTCCTCTAGCTTCCTTCCTTAGTAGGAAGGCCTTCTGAGCTTGGTGGCATCATACACACACCACACCTTCATCCAAAATTTCATCAAACACCTTCTATGCATCCATTTCACTTCACCAAATCTAATTCCGTTGTGCATCTGTTTCAGAGCTTCTTCTTGCGTGCTTAATGCTAGGAGAGGGTTCCATCATTAAGTTAACTTAGAGGAGAACTAGACGTAGCCTTAACAGGTGAAGTAGTATAAAGCATGGAGTGTTTTTAATTTGTTGATAAACAATGTAGTTTGTTGACCTTACTATGCTCTCTTTGTTATCTAACGTTTGGCGCCACTTATAGATTATTGCCTACGTTCAATCTTGGATACTCTAAGTTGGCTAAGTAAATGATCTCTCTAGGATTGCGCTTACTAACTTACAAACTCATAAGTGTTACATACATCATGATCAGAATGAAAGTTACGAAAAAGTTAGTAAACATTATTCCTAAAGCAATTGAACTATTAAAAAAAATGGCTTTAGGATACATTTGTATAATAAAAAAATTCCAAGCATTGAGGTTCTTACCAATCTACTACTTGTCTGAGATGTTTGGGAGGAGACTTGTGCAATGAGCAAAACCATAGAACAATGTTCTCTGGTATGGAAACCACAAGTAGTTGTCAATGGTGCCTTAAATTCATAATAACTTCAGTGTTATATATTAAAACCACATATGGAACTTTGAAGTTAACAAACTTCACTTACTCAACTATATAAGGGACAAAATATATCTTCTTCGCCCTTCAAAAGCAGCTAGTGACATATGCTTCGATGTCATCAAATTTATTGCCTTTGTGAGTGAGTTCGGGGTCAATGAACCCATAAACATAATTGAACCTCATATTGTTACTTACACCAAACATATACCTGAAATCAAAATTTTATTTGATATAAGTAACTTGATAAATCAATTTTACATAAATAATTACTCATAGACTTACATCATTCATAGCCAAATTAGGGTCATATTCAACTCTTCTTTCCCCGACGCAAACTCCAAGACATCTTGCCTATGCAAGTACAATGAGATCTCAGAGTCTCTCCCAAATATAATAGAATCCCATTGAACCGTCATCGGCTTATCTGTAATGATGTTAAAAAGTTGGTGTAATGCACCAAGAGGATCATCCGCAGATAAATGAATCTTCTTGGGTGTAGGACTTTTCTCTCCACACGTCTGTTGTTAATTGAAATAATATTTAACTTTGGACATCAATAACATGTAAAGTTTAAAATTGAGAAGTGTAAAGTATAAATCCATACCGGGGGTTCAGAAATAGAATCAACCAACTGTATAGGCCAGGTAAGAAAAGATTTAAATTATTGATTATTGAACAAAGAATAAATTATTGAACAAAAATTATTACTAACTTTACCTAGGGGAAGCACATTTTCCTTTATAAGAAATGGTTGAGGACACATCCCATAACTCTCAAATTGTTGCTGAAACTGGCACATAACTCTTTTAGTCACTTCTAAAGGGACTTCATCAAATAATTGCGCCTTGATCTTCTTTATGATATCTTTCGTCAGCCTTTCTTCATACTTTTGGATGTGTGTGTATGAAATGTGACGTGAGGAGGCCCCAAAATAATGCTTAATGCCTACATAGGATCCAAAATAAGTGTAGGAGCCTGATGATCGTAGACAGGCTAACTTCCACTTCTCATCACGAGATTCTGGTGAAGGAGGCTGGGGACTATCATCTCGAAATTGGTATCGCGTAGCGAAATGTTTAAAGACCATGATAATAACCAAGAGGGGAGGGTGAATTAGTTCTTTTAAAAACTTTGTTTTCTTTTTTTAAATTTTCTTTGAGAAGAATAAAGTAAAGAGATGAAGGGATAGAGAAAATCACACAAATGATTTTATCCTGGTTTGAATCAAAAGATTCCACATCTAGTTGTCAATCATTATAAAAGAGTGATTAACTTTTTCACTACAAATAAGTTTAAGATTACGATAAGAATGATGAAATAATAAGAGTAGAAAACACCTTCCTTAAACACACGATGGAATGAATACCAACTCAATTTAAATTTAGACGCACTAAACACAAGCTTCTCCTTTCTCAAGACTTGCAATGGAAGAAAATGGCTCTAACCACGGGGAAGAAAGCCAAATTTGATTAGATGAAAACTTGTAAAGGACAAGTGTAACGAATGGAGAAGAAGAACGGTGTCAACAGTGACGGTAACGGTACACAAGATTGCAGTAAGCAGTTTGCAATCATGTTTTTGTCAAAATTTAACTCTGACAGGAGATACTGCCTCGATTAAACTTAAAACTGAAGTAATATGGGGTCTAATGCATCGTTTTTCAGCTAACCGAGGCATAAAGTTGCACGAAAAAATTTAAAAATAAATTAAAATGGCAATTTTTAAATTTTGTCCAACATTTTTGTCTCGGTTCCTACCAAACCGAAGCATAAAAAACCTATTGCCTTAGTTTCTTGTGGTTGGGCATGACGGAGGACTGGGCTTTGTTACCAAAATAGGCAAAAAAGTTCATAAATTACGAGAATAGGCAAATTCAATTCAAAATACCAAAATGGGGAAGTCGTGGGAGGCCAAAACGACTTCAAATGAAGAAGTCGTGCCCCTCCTGCACGACTTCACACTGTGCATTTGACCAGTGGTGAAGTCGTGCACCCCAAAAACGACTTCTGGGTCCTGTAATCGATTACAATATATTGGTAATCGATTACAGAGTGTTGAAATTGTGACCCCCTGCACGACTTCATTGTAGAAGGCAAAAATGTTACTGGTAATTGATTACGACACTTCTGTAATCGATTACCGGTGTTTTAAGTGTGCAAGAACCACCCTGGTAAGCGATTACAAGCTTCTTGTAATCGATTACCAATGTGTTTTGATTTGAAAATTTGTATTGTGTTGTAAAGCATTAGTTGAAGTTAATTATATTTAATGATTTGAATATTTGTTAGCACACATTATTGTTGATGACATTGTGATGTATTGTTATGTATAGGAAGAGTAATTAATTTCATGTAAATGATAAGACAAAATCATAAATGAAATTTGTAGTCTTTTATTGAATTCAAAATGCATTACAAAAGGAAGAAGCTTAAATTAAAAAAAACGACAGTACACATTGAAAGGCATCTAGGAAGATGATCCACCATGTGGACCAAAATGACAACGCAGATAGTCAATGTCGTGCTCCACATGCTCAACTCGAGCATCAATAGTATCAAAGCGGTCACCCATGTTCAACTCCAATTGTTCAAATCTTGCATTCATGCTTTCATTGAGTGTATTGAAGTTGTCCCCAACAAATGTTCGGAGATCGTTGATCCCCCTCATGACGTCATCAAATGAAGCAGTTTGTTGTTGAACAAGTAGTGGTAGTGGTTGTAGTTGAGGAGGTGCTTGATTTGGACATTGAGGTTGAGGAGGAGAATTTCTGTGAACCCAACTATTGTCAGCGTTTCTGGTCAATCCAAATGACTGTATCACTCCTCCTGATATTGTTGTATGCCTACTAGGTGGCACAAATATTTCATCCTCCAATGGAACTTGAAAATGTTCTAGGATCCGGGTGACCAAAATTGGATATGGTAAAGGAGCACCTGGCCTCAAACCCTTCTTCATCCTATGTCGGATGAGATGGGTCCAGTTTATCTGCTTTGCCGTCATTATTATCCACATTAACAGAAGATCTTCCTCGGTTGCCTGTGCAAAGTTAGAAACACGTGGAAACAAAACACGACATATAACATAATGTAATATTCTAGCCTCAACTGTAATATTGACGGCTAGAATTCTAATCGTAGGAGGATTGTGTGGCAAACAAATCAATTGTCTTGCTACGTCGATATTGTAATGATCGGCCCAATCCTCAAATAATTACCTTCAAAGTTCAACCCAACAAAGGGGAGGTTGGCTATGGAAGCAAAAATGCTGGGTTTGATAATCATTTTGACTTTATTGACATCAGTTTTCATTGTTCCATTATTAGAAAATTTGAGGTTACTATAAAAGACACGTAGCAAATTAGGATAATAGCGCGCAACATCGCAGACAAAATCATCCAATCCCAGATTTTTCAGCATGCCAAAAAATTCAAAACTGTGATCTTCGAAATATTGGTCATCTAGGTGTTTTGGGTCAATGATTTGACGGTCATTAAAAAGTGAGAAATACCTTTCAGCTAGTGCAGGAGTGGAAAATTAAAGATTTTGGTGTGTTGGAGTCGGTGACGGTGGTGGTGAGAGTGAGGGTGAGCTTTCAGGGGGTGAAGGTTGACAGTGGCGACGTCCCACAGCTGTAGAAGATGAGCCCCTAACTCTTTGCCTCTTTGAAGATTCCGCCATTTGAGATTTCAATCGGTGCAAATTGAAGAGAATTGAAAGGATAGTGGATAAATGTGGTTTAGAAGTGAAACTAGTGGAACAGGAAGTGATTTTTGGAGGTTGGAGAGTTGCTGAATGAGGGGGGAGGCGCTGCAGATCGAGTGGGAATGGGTGGGTGTTCCTGAGGAGAGAGAAAAAGTTGAATTTATAGGGTAGAGTTTGGCTGGTAATCAATTATGGGGTTTCTGTAATCGATTATCAGAGTCCTCTGGTAATCGATTACAGAAACCCTTTAATTGTTTACTAGCCACTCCGGTAATGGATTACAGCAAAACCTGTAATCGTTTAAAGGGTGTATCTGGTAATCGATTACAGTATACATTGTAATCGATTACCAGTGTTTGTTGGTTCAAAATTTGATTTATTTGTTGCTTTCACTTTAATTCAATGCATTATATATTAAAATTGATTTATATATATATATATATATATATATATATATATATATATATTTATTTATTTATTTTTACATGATGTGAAATGAGAAATGAAAAGGATAAAAGTTTCTTATGACATAAATATTTGTGATTAATTAAGAAAATATAGACAAAGTACATAATTATAAATAAATTGAATTGGAATCTATCTATGTCTTCTAGTCCCACATGTTGGTCTTCGTCGTTGTCGTTGGGCTCGCCTTTGTTGTTGTTGTGGTGCGGGACTCTGTGTGTGTTGGTCTTCATCACTGGGATTACTTTCAATGGACTGTTGAAGGTATTGGAAATCATGGGTCGGTCGATAGACGTTTTGTGACGAAGAAGCGTGTTGGTACGAAGATGGTGGAGTCATTGTCGAGGTTCCAAAATAATTAGAAGGACCTCCACTAAAAGATGATGGACCTCCACTAAACGGTGTTGTCGGTGGAAAGGCGAAATAAGAGGTCTCAACCTGAGGATCTGTTGATGTCGGTGGGATGTGTTGTTCGAACCTTGAATACGGAGATGGATGTTGATAGTTGAGATGGTCAGAAGAAGACCTTTGTGGGTCATGAAATGTTGGTGATGCACGGTATGCAGATGGCAGTTGGAACTGTTGTTCGTGCTCCATGTCATACTGCTTAATACAATGTTTGATTGAGGATCGCAAGATAATAAGGCTTTCATAATTTAAAAGGTGGGGATATTGTTGTACCTCTTCGTCGGTTGAATCTTCTATGGGAGCAATATAGCGGATTGTATGAGTTATATACCATTGCATGTACTCAGATTCATCGCGTAAGTGACCATTTTTTTGGAATGAAATACCGTTAAATACACGATTATGACGATCATTCTATAATGCAATCCATTATTCATGGTGTTCTTGCCAATTCCAATCTGCGTGTCCTCTCATATCCTATTTATGTTCCTCATCTAGATTCATTGGTGGATGGGTGACATTTTGTCGAAATCCAAATTGACGCACCACACAGTCTGATTGTTGGTATTCTACAACAGAGAAACATATAAAAGGCACAACTGCCCGACAAGTAGGGGGCACTTCGACTGGAATGATTTGACAAATGTCATCAAGTATGTACGGTCTCCATATAAACTGACATATTGAAATTTTTGTTTAAAAACAAATTAAGCCACATTTAGTGCAAAATAAATAAAGCACAAATCTGCCAGAGGTCAAAAATACTTGTCTAGGTGATAGGTCGTCTAACTTTTGACGAAATTGTTGTACAGTTGTCATGTCATGGAATACTGATTGTGTTGTTCGACACCATCTTTTAGCCAAGGGAAAAACTGCACCAGAAGAAATGTCTTCCTGTGTGACTTCAAATATTTGTGGGGAAATACATGTTATTCTTTCCCATGCCTAGCATTGTAACAAGATCAAGCACCCTCCGATATTGTCTTGGTCAGCCCTAGTCCCATGATCAAGGGCACGATACAAGAAGGAAAGCACTGCGGATGCTCAGCTATACTTTGAGACGTTCTGCAGGTTAGCCAAAAGGGGTAGATACATCAAATGCACCATGCTTGCAGATGTATCTGGCATCATGATGCTGCCAATTATCAGCAACATATACGCTCTAGCGTATTGTTGAATAACCTGATCTGTGGCATCACGAGGCAAATGGCGAAATGTGTTATTCAACCAAGACAACTTAAATATGTTGCCTCTAACATTGTTCTCAGGAGGAACATCTCCTAGTAGTAGTTGACAAAAACATGTTAGAGGACCACTATTGATGTCAGTCACAGCATGACCTTCAATTGGAAGCCCCAGTTGCAGTGCAACGTCTTTCAATGTTATATTACTTTCACCAAGAGGGAAGTGGAAAGTATGAGTCTCAATTCTCCACCTCTCAACCAAAGCAGTCACTAGCTGGTGATTTATATTCATATTTGACGCTTTCAAAAATATGGGTAAACTCCGCTGCCTGTAGAAGATTCATGATTCTTTCATCAAGTTCGTTAACATGGTTTGCTATCCAGATTGCATGTCTTCGAGGGCAAATAACTCGTTCATTGCCTTCCCAAATTGCCTTCACAATGTGTTTGTCCTGCAGAAGTAGAAGGGACATATCAACGGGAAGTTGACGTGCAGAAGACAATTCGAATATTTTGTTGGAAAATGGGATGTAAAACCAATGAAAAAAAATTATGGAAAGAGATGGCACAAACAATTCGAAATCAAAATACAATGGTAGTAAGGTTCCCTCCACCAATTTATTGACGAAGCATTGATGCCCATACGAACAACTTCACGTGCTTGACAAGATGGGATGCACAGTTCAAATTCCAAATGAGTGGTGCAACGTGAAGGAATCTTTAAATCTGTAGAGGTGAAGAGAGGCATGCATAATGAATAGGAAAGCATGCATAATGAATAGTACACCTAAGACCAAAGGTCAAAGCCTAAGGTGAAGTACATATCTAATACTTCAATTAATAATCCAAACACTACGTTATTATCATTATAATTATTATAAGACCATTTACATGACCCAAATCCATTTTTTTTTGAATTAAATGTATTCAAGTGTGTAAACTTTTTTTTTAATTTTTAAGCATTTGTTTAAAGTTAAAAACTAATTTTTGTAAATAAAAAAAGATGTAAATAAAAATTAAAATGGGAAAAGTAAAGTTGTGGGAGGGTACACGACTTCAATAGGTGAAGTCGTGAACCCCCTACACGACTTCATTAGGTGAAGTCGTGTACCCCTGCATGACTTCACTTTTTCCATTTTTTTTAAAATTTAAATAATATTTCAAAAATTTAATTTTTCTAAATTTCACATTATACTAAATACTAAATTATTTTCATACATCTAAATAGTAAATTATTTATTTCTTAACAAGAAAAAAAAAATTCTCTCAACATCTATAAGTAATACAAAAAATGTGTCATGAATATTAAATGATATATCATAGCAGTGCCTATTACTTTATACAGAATCAAATAGATGTAATTCTATACATAGCTTACAAGTTACTGAATGCATGCAACCCTATACATATATGACACTGCACATATATGCCCAGTACTTCCCTACTTCAAACCATAACACGTACAATGCACAAAGTAACCTTCACACTTGAAATTTCATTACATATATGAATCTTTCAGCAATTCATCTTCTCATCCATATTCCACTACCAACAAATCTCATTCTACTCCAATCTTATTTTTTCTCCCACACATTTATTTCCTGATGGCATCGGGGAACTTTGCACCATCTTCATCATCGCAAATCATTGACGAACAACCTTTGATATTATATAATGTTGATGAATTCAGCACCGATGATGAATTAGACCACATACTTGAAGATGACAACAATGACGACGACCATATCACACAATCATCTGAACATGTCATTCCAAAGTTGAATGAACGTATGCAGTTCTAGTCAAAGGAGGAAACTATTGTTGCAATCAAACATTATCACATCACCAACGGTTACAAATACACCGTTGTTGAATCGAAGCCAAACATTTATGTTATTCGTTGTGTGGAATACCATAATGGTTGTCAATGGCGTTTGAGGGTAGCTTATAGAAAAGTCTATAAATATTGGGAAATCAAGAATATCGACGGACAACATTCGTGTTTCTCAACCATACTATCTCAAGATCATACAAATCTTGATAGTACTCACATTGCCCGCGATCATATCAAATTCAGTCCGAACAAACCCATCCATTCCAATCAAGAGTTTGATTGCAGATATTAAAGCTCGATTCGGATATTCTATCTCATACAAAAAATCTTGGATCGCTAAACAAAAGGCTCTTGCTATGGAGTTTGGAGACTGGGAAGACTCTTATAACCACATGCCGAGGTGGTTACATGTCGTGAAGGATGAAAACCCAAGTACAATTTTACAATGCACTGGTTCTCTAGTGCAGATTGATGGACAAACCGACAATAATTATTATATTATGGAAAGAGTTTTCTGGTCTTTCGGTCCTTGCATACAAGGATTCAAATACTGTAAACCCATTCTCCAAGTTGATGGTACGTTTCTAACGGGTAAATATCATGGAACTTTGCTCACCGCCATAGCTCAAGATGGCAATAGAA
>NW_025909941.1:7766-67159 GCF_018835915.1 Vigna umbellata
TATGTTAAATCCTTAAAAGTATATATATATATATATATATATATATATATATATATATATATATATATAATAAGTCAATTTAAATATATAAGTTATAGTATAGTAAATAAGGCAATTAATATTTTTAAATTATAAATTATAATTAGATTTATAATAAAATAGAACCCAAAATGCGAATCAAAAACCCACCATCAATCAAATAAATATTATTTTTATTTTTATTATTATTATTTGAATTACTTTTATTTTTATTTTTTAATAAACTATTATAAAAACGAAAGAGAATAAAATAAAAATATTTTTATTAAAGTTAAAATAATTTTTTTAAAAAAGTTGTAAACACTCTTATAATTTTTGTTCTTTGTTGTTACAAATTTCAAATATGCCCATTAATGGGTCTTATACCCAACAAATCCAACTCAAACCAAGGGACTCCACGATTAAGATCTCTACTACCATCAAGCTAAACAAGGTGCTGCCGCCATCGCCAGCCACCGTGACCCATGGCCGCACCCACCAGCATCTCCATTAACGCCACCACCATCAACCACAACTGAGAACCCGGAATCACGAGAAACAGAACCCAAAATGCGAATCAAAAACCCAAATCTCAATTCGAAAACCTAACCCCCCAAATAGAAAATCAAATTACAAGCACGGAGTATCCTAAATTAAACCCTAGCCCAAATCACGGAATCAAAAACCCAGTTCGGAATAAAACCCCAAGGTCACGATTTTGAATGAAATTAGTGTTTTCCCTCTAGCGAAAACACAAAACCAGAAGGAATTTTGGAAAGAAGAAGCGTTCCTGTAAAAAGAAAACGACGAAAAAACCAATCGCGAGTCAAGAGAAATGCGAGAACAGAACCCCCTGTGCTGCATAGTCGCTATAAATGCTACGGTCATGACCACTTCGCCCGCGAACCGGAACAGAGAACGAAGAGAACCCCAATATTCCTTGCACACAAGGAGAGTTTTCCCTAGGGCTGGGGTTGTACGCGAACCCGAAAACAAAAATGGGGAAGAATAAATGCTGCCCTAGCAATCCTTTTGCGGGAGCTCAAAGAGTCCTTAAGCTGCCTCAAGTTGGGGTTTCCGCGAAGAAGAGGAAGGCAAACAAAATTGAGGAAACAAGGCTTTAGATTAGGGTATTGGGATGAATCAACATTTGGGATTTTACTAGAGTAATTAGGATTAAATTGGTTTAATTAAATTCTCCGATTAGAATTAGAGAAATAATTAAAATTTATCACTTATAACAGAAATTAACAATCCCAAATTATTTTAATTAACGTTAACAGGAAAATCAAAATCCTTACTTTATATAGCAACCCCTAATTAATTTTAATTAACATTTAAAAGGAAACCTTAATTTTTACCTTATTCGAAATTATAATTCTAATTATAATCAAATGGAAAACCTTACTCTTGCTACTGCTATCTTCTCTTCCGATTTTCTCTTTCCAAATTTAATTAAAGTTAACCCATTAATTACATTATCAACTTACAATCACCATGTTTTCATCTTTATTTAAACTCCTGTTACATATTTACGTTCTTAAAAACTAAACTAATATTTATTGGTTCCAAACTCAATTTTTTCTTTCATGGTTACAAAAGCCAAAATAAATTTCAAGAATCATTCAAACAAAATAGAAGTATCCAATCACCATTCAACCCATTCACTAACATACTAACAATTAAATAATTAAAGAAAAACATAGAAGGTGAGATTCTCGTACCTTAATCAATTATAAAACTTTAAGATTGAAGATCAATCAATCACATATGTATGTTTATGCTATCTTCTAAAAATATTTTCTCCTTTATCATAAATTTATGTCCCTAAGATTTGAACTCACATTCATTCAATCCTAAACACACATCTCTATTAACAAGTCAACACATCACATTGAAGATATAGAACATCATAAATTTAACAATCATACAATAACACGTGTTACACTTATATCCACAAAATAAATAAATAACATAGAATTTTATATTTTGTTCAAGACTTGCACACCAACTAAGCTACACAACACCTTGTGAACTCATGAAGATTTTAATAAAACATACTCAAATCTTATTTATAAACTCTACATTTTCTCAGGTCTTACAATCACAACCATTTCATACTTGAATCGACACCATACACACTTAGACATACATTGTAAATTCATTTCAAATAGTCATGGAATAACATAAACTCAAACATGTATAGTGGCACTTAGAAGTGAAACCCAACTTTAGGTTTTTTGTAGAAGGTGGCGCTGAGTGACAATCCAAGCACCCAACACTAAACCTTTTGTAAAAGGTGGCACTCAGCAACGATCCTAAAGCTCAATGCCATTCTTTTTTCAAGAAGGTTGTGTAATGCCTCAAATTTTAGGGTGTCACGAGATATTCAAAAATCAGAAACTTCAATTTTCTATCATAACATGAAAACGTATTTTTCAAAATCTTAACATTAAACATGCATAATTTATTCAAACTATATGGGTTCCAAAATACTTGTCCAATTACATTATTCAAAATAATGGAAATAACGACAACTACATTGTCTTAAATTTAACAAAATATCTCTCGAATCTATCCTTCCCCAGCACCATCTACAACACCATTTGCTAACGTATAATACATTATACGATCATCGCCAATAATTTCATTCACAACACACAAACACAAACACGTATACGGTAAACTACCGAAAAAACAATTATAATAATAATAAGATATAAACACACTGAATATATCAACCATAAACCAACTCATACCTAATTGTAATAACAATAATATTCCTAATCCTCTAGCATGACAACTTAATCAATATGAATTACTCAATTCTCGATCCTCGATCCTTGATTACTTGACCCTTGATGTCATTACTAACATCTCACAAATAGATCCTTGGTCTATCCACTCATTAACACCTATGCTAACTACATACTATAACCATTATAGTAACAACATTATCAACACAACATCATCTGAAGCATCTCCAATACTATGACCATCATTGCTGATAGGGGGAGCAATATCATGAATGCTAAACCCAACTCCTTATATGGTTTTTGTTTTGATGATGACAACACATGTAGTTGCTTTTGATGATGACAATACATATGTTTCCTTGATTGCAACACATTTTGTATGAACTGGTTGATGTGCATACTTACTGTGATTATACATGTGTTAACATCTATTGTATGCAAGCTACAACTTTTAACCAATTACATTATGTGTATAATCGATTAAAACTCGTGCCTTTGCAATACATCTTTCTGGATTGTGCTTTGATGAGTTTTGTGTTGAAAATGTTTTCAAAATTCCTAAGTGTTGTACTTAATCGATTACACCTGAAGAACAAATTTGGGTTTTCATTGCTGATCAACTACTGCACTACTAAGGTGTACTCTTCACTAATCAGATTTTGTTTTTAGCAATCTTGGATTGTGTAATTCCCTGTGCGTGCGGCATGGAAGAAGAGCGTGGAGTTATTTGTACTTTGAGAGGTGCGTCAAAGGGCGACTATAGAAGAGGATTGTTCTTGCTGCAGGGTTTTGTTGTTAGCTATATTATATTAGTGAGTTAGAGAGGTGGTTACACTTGAGAGGTGGTCTCTGTAAAGCCTTGTTGTATAATTTAAAATGTGTTGCTTGTTGAAGGCTTAAAACATAATCTTCTTAGTATAAGCCAACTCTGTGATAAAGGTCTGAAAATCACTTTTGAACCTAATCATTGTATTATCTGTAATGGTGCAATAAATGAACTTTAGTTGATTGAAAAGAAGGTGTAATAATATCTATATGATTGACTTAAGGAAAACATCTTTTAAATCGGTTATTTACTTGTTGTCCAAAGATGATGATGCTTGGTTATGGCATAAAAGGCTAGCTCACATTCATATGGCACAGTTAAATAAACTTGTTTCTAAACACCTTGTAGTCGGATTGCCAAACATAAAATGTGTCTTTGATAGGCTTTGTGATGCTTGTCAAAGGGGAAACAAACAAAAACATCTTTTAGAACCAAGAGGGAAATGTCTACCAGTAGACCTCTTGAACTACTTCACATGGATTTGTTTGTTCCCTCTAGAATCAAAAGCCTTGGAGGGAATCTTTATGGATTGGTAATTGTAGATGACTTCTCTAAATATACCTGAACTTTTTTTCTTGCTGTCAAAAGTGACACTTTCAGGTTATTCAAGAAGTTCGCAACAAAGATACAAAATGAAATGGATTTAAAAATTAAGTCTATCAAGAGTGATCATGAAGGGAATTCCAGAATGAATGCTATGACAATTATTGTGCCAAAATGGGAATATCTCACAACTTCTCAGCTCCCAGAACTCCTCAACAAAATGGCATGGTGGAGAGAAAGAATAGAGCTTTGGAAGACCTAGCATAAACAGTGTTGAATGAAAGGGACCTGCCACAATATTTCTGGGCAGACGCTGTTAGCACAGCATGCTATGTTCTCAACAAGACGATCATTAGACCGATACTATAGCTCACTCCATATGAACTGCTCAAGGGAAGAAAGCCAACCATTACACATTTGAAAGTCTTCGACAATAAGTGTTTTGTGGTCAATAATGGTCAAGATAGTCTTGGTAAATTCGACTCAAAAGCTAATGAGGGCATTTTCATTGGATATTCACCATCTAGTAAGGCTTATAGAGTATACAATAAAAGAACTTTATGTGTAGAAGAGTTTGTACATGTTGCATTTGATGAGTATATTGAAAATGCTACTGATAAAATGCATCCTAGAAAGTATGTAGATGTAGGTGATTCTACACGAGAAGAGTAAGAGAGTGAAGAGATCCAGGAAAATCAGAGTCCAGAGGTGACTATAGATCCTCCTATAACTAAGCCAGTAAAGGAATAGAAGACTCCACGAAATGTTTTAACTAGTAACATCGTTGGTGATATTTTTAGAGGCATATCAACCCATAGAAAACTCAACCAATTATGTATGAACGTTTCTTATTGATAATAGTTGAAAAACTGTTATTTTTAGACTTATTTGGACCTTAAAGACAACCTTTATGACTTAGAAACTAGCTTGTAATCATGCTTTTGCTTATGTTTTGAAAATAAGAGAGTTGGATGGGTTTTATGTTTGGTTTTCCTGGTTTTTGCAGTTCTAAGATGAATTGAATGGAAGAAGTGAAGTAGCCATAAGTTGGAATCAGAAAAGGAAGAAAAAGTGCATAAAAGAAGAGCCGCAAGTACCGCTTAACGCCACTTTTACCGCTGAGTGGCACTTTGAAGACCCGCAGTCACCGCTAAGGGGAAAAACTACAACTGAGCGTCAATTAGAAGAATCACACTCACCGCTGAGTGGTAATTACCGTTGAGTGCCATTTTTATGGGCCTTGGGCCACTTTTCTGTAATTTTTAGGAAGCTATATAAGGCTTTAGTCGACCTAGGTTAGACATCTTTGACCAGAACGAAGCAAAATCACACTTTCTTCCCCTTGGAGGCGGATTTTGGATGCAGAAGCTCCACTCTTCAAATTATAGGGTTTTATCTTTCACTCTTTCATTGTTTTTCATCTAGTTTCACCATGTCTATGGTGAACTAAACCTCCATTGTTGTTGGGGAACCGATGTAATCTTTTGAAACTCTCATGTATTGAATTTATTGTTGATTATATATGTTTTACTTCATTATTTGTTAGGGTTTTTCCTCTTTACTCTTTGCATGCTTTGTTTAACTCATTCAATTGCATGATCTTTGATTTTATCGATATGGACACATACGGGGAAATCTAGAACTGGGGAAATTCTCCCGGAAGCAATATTACCTAGACATAGGAATAGGAGGATCAATTGCCTTTAAGCTTCTGTGTGAATGTAATGCATGATTAATTGCTAGGGAGACAAGACATTGTGAACTAGTGATTATGATTAGGCTTTCTTCACCGAGACATCGGGTTTAAGGTAAATTAGAAAGTGACATTAACATTAATGAAGAAAGATGAATTCATATATGCATGAGAGTAAATTAGGTGAAATCTAAACCCAACAACAATATCATCAACTTCATCCATTCATAATTGTGTTTAGCCTCAATTGATCAAATTGCATTCATGTTTATTTTATTGATTTGCATTCAAAAACCCCCAAATTTTTTCTTTAGAGTCTTAATTAGTTGAGTAATCACATAACTATTTAGTGTCGTGAGTCTCTTGGGAAACGATACTTGGTCTTACTATTTATTATTACTTGATACGATTCGGTACACTTGCCGAAGTATTAACAAGTTTTTGACTCCGTTTTCGGGGATTAAAAATTTGTTTATCACTTATGTATCTCAGATTGAGCTTAAAAACATAGATACTGCACTGAAAGACGAGAACTGATTCATGGAAATGCAAGAGGAGCTGAATCAATTCAAGAGGAATAATGTTTTGGAACTTTTTCCAAGGGAAGACACACATAAAGTCATTGGTGCTAAATGGGTATTCCGAAATAAGATGAATGACTCTGGAGAGATTGTGAAGAACAAAGCCAGATTGGTAGCAAAAGGCTACTGTTAGGAGGAAGGAATCGATTAGGATGAATAATATGCTCCTATAACTAGATTAGAAGCCATCATAATTCTCCTTGCTATTGCATCAATGATGAAGTTCAAGTTGTATCAAATGGATGTGAAGACTGCATTCCTAAATGGTTATATCAAAGAAGAGGTGTTTATTGAACAACCCCCTGATTTTCAAGATTATGAGTTTCCAGATCATGTTTTCAAGCTGAGGAAGGCATTGTATGGATTAAAGCAGACACCAAGGTCCTGGTATGAGAGATTGAGTGAATTCCTAATAAAAAAGGGTTTCCTAAGGGGTAAAGTTGACTCAACTCTATTTATTAAAAAATATAGAAAGGACCATTTGTATGTGCAAATATATGTAGATGATATTATCTTTGGTTCTACTAATCAACTTCTTTGCAAGTAATTTTCAAAGACTATGCAAGATGAATTTGAAATGTCCATGATGGAGAACTGACCTACTTTCTTGGACTACAAGTCAAACAAGATGAAAGTGGCATCTTCATCCATCAATCTAAGTAATGCATAGGTCTACTCAAGAAGTACAAGATGTTCGAGTGCAAGGAAGCAGCCACACCAATGGCAACAAACTGTTATCTTGACTTGAATGAGAAAGGTAATTTTGTGGATCAAAAGCTATATAGAGGTATGATTGCATCCTTATTATACCTTACTACTAGTCGACCAGACATTGTGCACAGTGTTTGCCTATATGCTAGGTTTCAATCCAATTCAAAAGAGTCACACCTTACTACTGTAAATAGAATTTTAAAATACCTAAAGGGAACCAAGAATCTTAGATTATGGTACCCTAGTGGATCAAATATTTTTCTAGAAGGATATAGTGATTCTGACTTTAGTGGGTGTAAACTAGATAGGAAGAGCACTAGTGCCACATGTCATCTTCTAGGTTGTTCTCTAGTGTTTGGCATTCAAAGAAACAGGCCTGTGTGACATTGTCCACAACAGAAGCCGAGTGCATTGCAACAGGAAGTTGTTGTGCTCAGTCTCTTTAGATCAAAAGTCAACTAGAAGACTATGGTATTCTTTTAAATCATACACCTTTGAAATGTGATAACACAAGTGCTATAAATTTGACAAAAAATCTTGTACATCATTCGTAAACCAAGCACATTGAAATAAGGAACCACTTTATAAGAGATCACATTTTGAAAGGAGAAATCAAAATTGAATATGTGAATGCCTTACATCAATTGGCTGATATTTTTACAAAACCTATGAATAAAGAGATATTATATACAATAAGGAATGAATTAGGTATACTTGATCAAAATGGCATAAATGAACAATGAATCTACTGAATGTGTTGTATGAGTGTGAAACTGTGTTATTTACTGTTACATAATCCCTTTGCATGCTCATACTCAGTTTATGATTCTGTTTATTTCACAATTATGTTTTGTATCTGGACTAACCCTCAACAAAGTTGAGAAGAAAGTTTTATGCAGGTCTAATACTGAACATGAATGTAATTACTTTTATGAAATGGATTTTCAACACTCTATAGAATTTAATCAAATGCAAAAGCAATATAATCGATTACACATTGTGAATGTGGTTTGAGTCTCTATACTGTTAAGTCATATTTTCTATCACATTCATATTGTTCTCATATGTGTTCATTCATTCTAAAACTCATTGTTTCATATCCGTTGTATATCATCTTAAGCTTTATGAATGGTAACACACAAATATATTGGCTTCAAGCACTATCTGTTTTACTCTGACTTCTATCATTTCATATGATACATGCTTGAAACTAGTTCTGTTATATATGCTCTAATACAACTTTATCTTTTGCTCTAATACTGAATTGTGTATTTGAAATATTTTGGAAATACTGCATAGTGATAGGGGGAGCTTCAATATCTGATATTTATTTGTCCACATGAAAAAGGGGGAGAAATTATATATATTCAAAATTCCTTTTTTGCTAATGCCCAAAGGGGGAGAAATTTGTGGAAATATTTGTATTATCTGTGGTATTTTAATATGTTGATAATACTTATTGATATCTATGATTGTGCATCATGGTTTTGTTTTGCTATGTTTTGCGCATCAATGCATCATGGTTGTGCATCAATGCATCATGGTTGTGCATCATCAAAAAAGGGCGAGATTGTTGATAGAGGGAGAAATATGAATCTTAAACCTAACTGTTTATATGGTTTTTATTTTTGATGATGACAACACATGTAGTTGCTTTTGATGATGACATTACATATGTTTCCATGACTGGAACATATTTTGTATGAATTGGTTGATATGCATACTTACTATGATTATACCTGTGTTAACATCTATTGTATGCATACTCATACTCTGATATGTGAAAATCACTTGCACAATGTATTATTTGTATGAAGTAATCGATTACATAATTATGTAATCAATTAAGTTCAACAGATAGCCATATGCTTAAACTGGTACAAGCTACAAGTTTTAACCGATTACATTATGTGTATAATCGATTAAAACTCGTGTCTTTGCAATACATCTTTCTGGATTGTGATGTGATGAGTTTTGCAATACATCTTTCTGGATTGTACTTAATCGATTACATAAATTTGTTATACATTGAAAACTGTTTGTTGATAAGTCTTAACTGTCGAAACGGTCATATTTTCATATGTTTTGACTTACATGATATATTTAACCAATTACATTATTATAGTAATCGATTTAATTGCGTCTGTCATGAGAAAACTATAAATTGACGCATTGCACACTATACTAAAAACTTTTGATCATTCTAAACTTTCATATCTAATATTTGTGGATTGAGAAAAAAGCTACATGTGTGCTGAGACACTCCAAAAAACAAGATACATAGAAGTTGATAATCCTGAAGGTTTCTTGAAGAACAACTTTGGGTTTTCATTACTGATCAACTATGCAGAATTGGACATCTTGACTTAAAGGCAAAAACTTAGTTTCTTAGTGTTGAAGATCTCACACCAATTATAAATAAAGTAGATTTATAACATATAAGTAGGTACAAACATCACTGCCTTACAAGTTGGTTTTAAAGTCCATCAATATCTTAACATGGTAGCAAAATCATGAATTAGAGTTTATTCTAGTGAAATTTGTTGTTTATTAGGCTTATTGTTATGACACAACTATCTATTAATGTTTAATTTCACACTCAAAATGTATATGTTTCGACATGAGATAAAATGAAGTGAAATAACTTTTAAATAACATAATTTAAATTGTTACACTGTTATAAAACTTATTAAACCTAAATCTTGATTAAGTATAAATAATATAACTTTTAAATAAGATGATTTAAATGGTTAAGCTATTATAAACATACCACTTATAATTAAAAAACAATATATCTCTTTTGTGATTAAGTATAAGTAATATAACTTTTAAATAACATGATTTAAATGGTTACACTATTATCAAACTTATTAAACCTAAATATTGAATAATATCAATAAAAAGAAAGAGATTTATTTTCTCTTTTATTGAATGAATAAAACTTTAGGATTTATTTAATCTTTAATACATAGTCTTTTATATATATAGGTCTAAACCCTCAGATCGTCCTCATATTTGTTGGAGAATCTCAAGTAGCTCCTCGTTTTTTAAACTGTCAAAACTGGGTTCTGATAACAGTTGAAAAACTGTTATTTTCATGCTTAAAATTGACACAAAAAGCAACCTTTACACTTAGAAACTAGCTTGAAATCATGCTTTTCTTCATATTTTCATAAATAAGAGAGCTCGACAGGTTTATGTTTGATTTCAGTGTTTTTGTGCAGGTTTTAAGGTGAATTTAGTGAAAGAAGTGAAGAAGGAGAGAGATGAAATCAGAAAAGACATCAAAAAGTGCAAAAGGAGAAGCCGAAGTCACCGCTCAGCGGCAGTTTACCGCTGAGCGGCACTCAGGAGCTTACGGGAGGTCCGCTGAGGGGCAAAATAGCCGCTGAGGGGAAGAAACGACTCACGCACTTACCGCTGAGCGGTACTTTACCGCTGAGCGGCACTTTTATGGGCTTGGACCTAATTTTCTGTAATTTACGAATAATATATAAGCTTTAGGGTTTCCTAGGGTTAGGTATCTTTGGCTGGAACGAAGCAAACACTCTCTCTTCCACCCCTTTGAAGGAGGATCTTGGACGCTCAGGCTTCCTCTTCACCTTTCTAGTGTTTTATCTTTCATTCTTTCATTGTTATTCATCTAGGTTCACCATGAATATGGTGAACTAAACTTTGTATGTTTGTTGGGGAATCAATGTAATCTTTTGAAGCTCTCATATATGGAATTTGTTTTTATGTCTTTTATTTAAGATCTATGCTTTCTTTCATCATTAGTTAGGGTTTTTCTTCTTTGCTTAATGCTTGCGTTGTTTAACTCATTCGATGCATGATTATTGGTTTTGTCGATACGGGCACGTACGGGGAAGTCTAGATCCGGGGAATTTCTCCCAATATTATATTGGTTGTCGTTAAGCTCCTGCACTTATGAACTAATTATTAGGAATGCTAGGAATTGTATGAACTCGTAATTAGGGAGAAGCCTTCGTGAAAGGTACTTTAGAGAGTGGCATTAACAATGATGATTTGAATGTTGAATTCCTAAAATATATGAGAGTGGATAAGATGAAATTGACTCCCAACAACATATTCATACATATATTTCATTGAAAGTGTTTATCTTTTGCTTTTGCCATTGATCAAAACTTCATGCATACATATTTAATTTTCGTCTTTTGCATATAAAAATCCAAATATTTCGTCTTTAAGTCTTAGCTAATCAATAAACCACACAACTAAACTAGGCCGTGAGTCCTTTGGGAAGAACGATACTTGATCTTACCAAGTTTATTACTTGAACGATTCGGTCATACTTGCCGATTGAAAAACAAGTTTGTGACATCATATTTTGGTGTTCATAAATTTGTCCATCAGGTTCATATATACTTGTAAAATTGAGTCAATTAGGTCCATCCATATATTTGAAAAATTGAGCCAATTAAGCTCTTTCAGTTAAATTTTCACATACGGCGTCAAAGTTTGCTAACGTGGTGCACATATAATATGCTCATGTATAAGTGTTATATTACATGGAATTTGTTATTTAAATTATCAGTGTTTGACATGGCACAAAACAAAACCTTCTGCTCTTAAACCACCCACGCTTCCACCGTCTATGGCCTTGCTGTCGTCGCTCTCGTGCTTCTTAGCCAGACACATCGTCACTCGATGCCTATTCTGCGACAAAGGGCTTGTTTCCGGTTGCTCGGCCACTTGCGTCGTGATCTCCTTCATCGTCTCCTGGTAGCACTTAATCAGGTGTTGTGAATTGATTGAACACTTTTCTGTTAAAGGATAAAAATTGGTAAAGATTGGAAATTGTTTGATTTTTTTTTGGGGCTTTGGGGCTTAGTCGAATCTTGGAGTGGAAGGGGGAAGGGGGAAACGATGTGGGAGAGGTGGGATTCGTTGACGAGGTCATGGTGGTGTCCGATGATGCAGGTGGAGAAGTGTTCAGGTCGCGACTGTCGATGGATGCGTTGGAAGGGCGTTGTTAGCGGCGGTGGAAGCGGATGTTGGGGTTTTGACGGTGTGCATGTTGCTAGACCAGAGTAGGAACGACCTGAGGGTCCTTGGTGAGACACTTAATTTGGTCTTCTACTTCGTGGCGGGGATGGCTGGTTTGGGCCTAGATTTGGTCTTCGAGGTGGATAAAGGTTGCGTTGGAGACATGACGATGGTTCCTCCGCTGTAGATTCCTCCATGGGTTCGACCTGATGGCCGATGCCCCATGAGTAGGGAGAGAAAGAGTCCCAGTCCCAAATGTCGGCATTTTCAATGTCAGCGACAACGTCAGGGTGGGAGTTGAAAGGACGATCTTGAAGGCACATAGGGAGAGCTTGAGGAAGTAGTGAAGATGGTGAACCAGTAGCTTTCTCGTACCTAGAAGTTGTAGTTCTGCTAGGTCTCCCTCCTTTGGCTTGGCTCTCTTGCGCAGGCGAAAAGAAAAACCATTTCTCTGTATCCCCACGACAAAGCTCCCCTGCAAGTGCTGCAAACAACCTTTTTACCAAAAATGAGTGAATCATATGCACAAAAGTTGGCTTATTTATTTATTTGTTTATGAATCACATACTTAGGAGGTTCCATGGTTCCAAGGCATTGATAACCACATATTTGTTTATGTCTATTTTACTTTTGTGCATATTGGAATGAGGTGAATATATATGTATAAACGAAGAAGGGGATTGAAGGAGAAAAAGATAGGGTGGTGGGGCAGAGAGATTCACCGTGTCACGACGATGAAGAACACGAAGAGTCCAAGAATGACTACCGTCGGCGAAGCTCCAACTGTGACCGGCGACTGGCGGCGAGGCCCATGGCCTGACTGGATGAAGAACGCACAGTGGTTAATGGCCTGACACTTTTCAGTCCCTAATCTATTATTTTAACATAAACCATTTCAATTTTGCCATGTCATAATCTTTTAATATAAATAAAAATTTCACATAATCAAATAATGCACATCAGCATAAACACGTGATCACAATTTAACGTCGTTTGTCAAAACTTAACGGAGAGGAAAAAATTGACTCAATTTTACAAGTATATAGACCCAATTTTGACGGTTTAAAAAACGAGGACCCACTTGAGATTCTCCAACAAATATGAGGACAATTTAATAGTTTAAACCTCTCTATATATATATTATTATGTAATTGTTGCACTGGTATTATATTTAAAGTGAGGAAATAATATAAAAATGTTTGATTTAATATAATAAATTCATTTTATAAATTATTAGATAATTTTAGTTTACATACTTTTTATTTTTGTTTGCTTATAACTTCACAAAATAATATAAATTATTTTAAATTTTATAAGCAAAATATACTAAATTATTAAAAATAAAAGCTACTAACATTTAATATTATATAAATAGTTTTAAAATTATATTTTAACTTACCATTTGTTCAGTTATTAATTATAATTGAGTTTTATTAAAAAAATATTCAAAATAGTGATTACTCTTAAAACGTTGGTTAACAATAATTAGATTATAAGGAATAAAATAGAAACATGAATGGTTTAATCAAAGGAGAATTCTCTTGAAATTTCTCTTATAATTAGGGATGGCAAAAAAATCTGCACCCGCGATATTCACGAATAAAATTCACGACGAATAGTTGGTACCCACGAATATTTACTGTTTGCGGTTGTGGGTAGCGGATATTTTAATACCGGCTTATAAATGGGTCGGGTGCGGGTATTATACTATTCGTACCTACAAATATCCTCTACCCAAAAAAAGTAAATATAAAAATTTAATTTATATTTTATTAAGTTAAATTTAATTAAAATTAAAATTAATTTATATTTATAGTTAAATTTAATTAAAATTAAATTTTAATTTATATTATATTTTATATATTTTTGTAATTTTATTTAAATTTTATTTTAATAATTTAAAATAAATATATTTTTTAAATATTTGCGGGTATCTGCGGATATCCACGGATATCCACAGGTTTTAAAATATTTGCGAATATTTTTTAAGCGGATATTTGTATGGGTAGCGGATGAATTATTTTTTTAGAGTTGTTCCCTCTACCACCCCAAGTGCTCCCTACACCTCCCCATTATTTTTTTTTGTTCCAAAAGTATCCTTATTAATTTAACTTTTACTATTTAATTTAATTTACCTTTTTAAAACTCTAAATCTCCGTACACCCCTACACTTCCAAGGTCCTACACCTGCACATACTGCAGAAGGGAGGCACAATTGGGAAGTCCATGGTGTAAACACCCCATTAACATATGTAACATTAGCTTCAACGACTGTCATGGTGTGGTTTGCTATGCGGAAAAAGAGCTCATCATTCACTGCAGCGTTGATCAAACATAGAAGATATGTCTTTTTTGGCTTCACTTTTAGGTTGAACGTATCTATCCACCATGAATAAACATAATTTCACTCATTGTGGAACCCATCACTCCACTATTTCACTCACCAAACACACTAACTCTCACTTTTACGTAGAAGCATTCAATAATACCACCCCTCTCCTTCTCTCACTTACTTCATCTCACACACCACATAATAACTCTTCTATTTATTTTTTTCTTTTCTTTTCTTCAACCCATAATACTTAATCCTCACATTCTCTCTCTAATTTCACGACACATATCCTCACACTTCTCCGTCTTACTTTTCTTTCCTCACTTCTACATACATGCATGTTAATCACACCATCAAACATTCTCTTCCCTACTCTAACCATACTTTCCTCTTTTCTCATAAAACCTACACACACTCTTCATTACTCCATACTTTCTTCCCTTTCATCACTCACCCCTAGAGTCATCTAGGTTTCCTACTTCTTCCCATACTTTTCGCTAACTCCACACTAACAACCATCACTCTTTTCCATGTACCCCATTATCTTCTTTTCTCACCACAGAAACAAAGCCCCAACACCCATCAACACTCTTCTCCTTCAATCTTTCCTATCATCTCATCTCTATTTTTTTTTCTTTTAACTACTTCACTCTACTCAAAAAATTCCAACCATCATAACCCCAACTCTATTTTAACCTTCCAATTCCCACAGTCAACCTTGCTCAATACTCTTATCTTCTCTGCATTCTCCGTCGTGGGACCTACATCCAAAATATATATTCAAATAAAGAGCCTCTGCATGCAAGACCTCCCTTGGCTTATTACTAAATACCAAGAATACACCACACTCAACTCACTCCTATATCATCTTCCAACCAACCGTCATTCACTTTATTGTTCACCCAACTCTCAACCCGGAAACCCTTCATCCTCTTTTCCTCCTACCACTCAAACCCGAGAACAACCCATCCTTCCTCTACTTCTTCTCTTCTTTCTTCTGGTCTACGTACAAAACTCTATCTTTTGTTGCCAAACCAACTCTTGCATGCTCACTTAAATGACCTCACCCAATACCCAAACATTGTTAATTGAGTCACCCACAACTACCACTATAATACTTCTCTCTTGTGCAATCACTATATGTGGTTGGACGGATGTCAACATCCGTGGACCCTCAATTCTTAAACGGATGTCAACATCCATGGACGGATATCGACATCCGTTTGTCCTTCAATGGATGTCGATATTCGTCCACGGGTCTTGTCATCCGTTTAAGAATCTAATGCATATTCACATCCGTTTAAATATTACCGTGAAGGACAAAAGAGGAATGGAGAGGTGTAGTAAGCCGTATGTGGTAGTGGAGAGAGTAACTCTTTTTTTTTTCGGATCGAGTTGCAGGTAAACAATATCTGTGCTCGACCCAACCCGTTGCCATGTTGACAAAATTTAAGATTCCACAAATCTAAGCATTGACATAACAAAATCAATATCGGTGTAGATAGTCACATAAGGCATTCATACAAAAATTTCTTGAAATGGTTATTGTCAATTAAACTATTTTGTTTAAACATTCTTTTCTCATTATTTAGTATACATTATTTATCCAAAATAAATTCACTGGACATGTTAAATATGCGATTTTTAACCTTCAAGTATGTGGATGAGGACGAGACACACAATTGAAAAAAATAAACATTACATGTTCGAATAATAACCACAAATTTTATTTGAATATTGTTCTTACGGGCTACCTTGGTGTTGTGACATAGATGAACTTTTATTAATACCTTCATTATAGACAAATGCCTTATCCTGAGGGTTAGTCGAATTGGATTAAGTATTTGATGTGGAGACTTACGAAAATAGTGGGTTAGAACGAATGGGCTATCTAGATGTTCATAGGTATATTGAGCATAGGCTTAGTTTGATTTGTGTTAGTTTGGGAGGAAACATGGGTTATGGTGTTGTGTTATATAGGGAAAAAAATGGACGTTGTGACTTTGTGGTAGTAAGTGGGCTAGTGGGCCGTGGTGTGGTGGGTTGGTGTGTGTTTAGATTGAGAGTATGGAATGAGAAATGGCATTATAGTTTACTTATGTTAGTATGGGGTGCAGGGAGAAAACACGTATAGAGTTTTTTTATTTTTTCTACGTTGTCATGGTTGAAAAAGATGCAGGTCTTGGGTTAATTTATTGATTTGGTTACCAACCGAAGTTGACTAAATGCCCTAAAGTTTGAAGATATTTTATTACAGCGAATCAAGCTAGAAAAGCAATTTTTATGTGCTCCAAATTGTGGCAGCAAACCTTGTATTGAAAGCAAATCCATCTCCAACAAAAGACAATCATTACCTTTTGTTAATGTTATTTCTGTTCTGTCTGCATTCATGCTTAGCCACTCATTCACATAACTAAGCTGCACTTCCAATTCAAAATCCTTTCTTCTCTTTGATTCGGTCACTTCCTTTCCAACCATGCCAGTGATAGAAACACTTGGTGGTGCTCTCTTTGGTGCTGTCCTTCAGCTGCTGTTTGACAGGCTGGATTCTCATCATGTTTTTGATTACTTTCGTCGAAGAAAGCTCAATGAGAAGCTACTGTACAAGTTGAAGGTGAAGCTGTTGTCCATCAATAATGTGATCGATGATGCAGAACTAAAGCAGTTCACTAATTCTTATGTGAAAGCATGGCTTGATGAGGTCAAAGATGCTGTGTTTGATGCAGAGGATCTGCTGGATGAAATAGACTATGAATTTTGCAAATACAAGTTGAAAGCTGAATCCCACACTCGCTCTAGAAAGGTATGGAAATTCTTCAAGCCTTCTTCCAAAAGTTTCTTTGACAAGAAAATTGAATCAAGGATGGAGCAAGTCCTTGAGCAAATAGAATTTCTTTCAAGCCAAAAGGGTGATCTAGGTTTGGAATATGTTAGTTGTGTTGGTGTTGGACCAGAGTCGGTTAGTAAAGTGACACAGAAACTGCCATCAACGTCTTTGGTGGTTGAAAGTGTTATTTATGGCAGAGAGGATGAAAAAGAAATGATTCTTAATTGGCTTAGTTCTGACACTGACAATCATAGCCAGCCTGCAGTACTTTCTATTGTAGCTATGGGTGGGATGGGTAAGACTACACTTGCCCAACATGTCTATAACGATCCAAGGATTGAGGAGGCTAAATTTGACCTCAAAGCCTGGGTCTGTGTTTCGGATGAATACGATGCTTTCAAGGTAGCCAGAGAAATTCTTCAGGCAATCCATAACTCAATTGATGATAGCAGAAACCTAGAAATGGTTCAGGTACGATTGAAAGAAAAATTGACAGGAAAGAAGTTTCTCCTCGTTCTGGATGATGTTTGGAACGAAGATCGAGACCGATGGAAACCACTGCAAACTCCTCTTAAATATGGGGCCAAGGGAAGTAAAATTCTTGTCACAACACGCAGCAGCAAAGTTGCTACTACCGTGCAGTCACATAAAGTACACGAACTAAAGCAGTTAGAAGAAGATCATAGTTGGCAAGTTTTTGCTAAACATGCATTTCAAGATAATAATCATCATTTGAATGTTGAAGCGGAGAAAATTGGTAAAAAGATAGTTGAAAAGTGCAAAGGATTGCCCCTGGCCCTGGAGACAGTTGGATGTCTATTACACACAAAGTCATCTGTTTCAGAATGGGACAGTGTATTGATAAGCAAAATATGGGACTTACCCAGAGAAGATAGTAAAATCATCCCTGCTTTATTGTTGAGCTATTATCATCTTCCTTCGCATCTCAAGAGATGTTTTGCTTATTGTGCTTTATTCCCCAAAGATCAGGAGTTTCACAAAGAGAGTTTAATTTTGTTATGGATGGCTGAAAATTTTCTACAATGTTCTCAGCAAGGTAGGAGTCCAGAAGTAGTTGGTGAGCTGTATTTCGATGAACTATTATCAAGGTCCTTCTTTCAAAAATCAATTCAAGACAACAAAACATGCTTTGTAATGCACGACCTTCTCAACGATTTGGCAAAATATGTTTGTGGGGACATATGTTTTAGGTTTGGAGTTGATGAAGAAAAGAAGACACTAGTAAAAACCCGTCACTTGTCGTTGGTAACAAATCAAGATCAATATTCTGATGGGTTTAGGAGTTTGTATGATGCTAAAGGGCTACGTACAATTATGCCAACAAGTGGAAGAATAAATATTGATTATTATTGGGATTGCAAGATGTCGGTGGATGAGTTATTCTCCAAGTTTAAGTTCTTACGCGTCTTGTCTCTGTCTTGGTGTCGTGGCCTTAAAGAGGTTCCTGGTTTAGTAGGTGATCTTAAGCATCTGCGTTCACTTGACCTTTCAGGCACCCTTATAGAAAAGGTCCCCGATTCAACATGCTCACTCTATAACTTGCAAATACTGAAGCTGAACTCTTGTTTCAATTTGAAGGTGCTGCCCTCTAATTTGCATCAACTCACCAATTTGCGTCGCCTTGAAGTTATGAAAACTAATGTGATAAAGATGCCAGTGCATTTAGGAAAGCTGAACAATCTTCAAGTGTTGATGAGTTCTTTTCGGGTTGGTGAAAGTAGTGAGTTCACTATTCAACAGTTAGGAGACCTCAGTCTACGTGGAGGGCTAACAATTGAGGATCTGCAGAATATTTTGAATCCCCTGGATGCAGTGGCAGCTGATTTGAAAAGTAAAAGAAATCTTGTTGAGCTAACGTTAAAATGGAATAATAGCTGGAACCTTGCGGATTTAATAAAAGAAACAGAAGTCCTTGAGAATTTGCAACCTTCCAAACATTTGGAGAAGTTGTCTATTTGGAACTACGGCGGTACACAATTCCCAAGTTGGTTAGCCAATACTTCATTGTCGTCTCTGGTGTCCTTAAGCTTAGAAAACTGTAATTTCTGCACACGTTTGCCTCCTCTTGGTCTTTTTCCATATCTCAAGGACCTTAGTATTAGTGGGTTGGGTGAGGTTGTGAGCATTAATGCTGATTTTTTTGGGAGTACATCTTCTTCATTTTCATCCTTGGAAACATTGAAGTTCTCGTTTATGTATGAATGGGAAAATTGGGAATGTCAAGCTGTGACAGTGACAGATGCTTTTCCACGTCTTCAACATCTTTCTATAAGACACTGTCCCAAGCTGAAAGGGAACCTACCAGAGAAACTTCTTCAGCTGAGGAAGCTACTTATATGTGAGTGCAAAGAACTTGTAGCTTCTGCTCCTGTGGCCCAAGAAATTTTTGAATTAGACCTACAAAACTGTGGAAAGCTGCAGTTTGATTATCATCCAACTGCTTTGAGAAGGCTAACGGTTATCGGAGACAGCAGCATGCAGTTGTCTCTTGATTTCTTATGCAAATCAAAAACAAATATTCCCGTGAGCTATTATGATTTTCTTGAAACACTGGACATCAATGATGGTTGTGACTCTCTTATGAACATTTCCCTGGACTGTTTCCCAAAACTGCTTCGGCTTTGCCTCAAGTATTGTCATAATTTACACACTATTTCACAGGGGCGCATTCATAATCATCTCAAGGATCTGCAAATTACTGGGTGCCCTCAATTCCAATCATTTCCTGATGAAGGATTATCAGCACCCAGGTTAGAGAGCTTTGCCATGAAAAGATTGGGCAAACTGAAATCATTGCCTCAACACATGCATGTTCTCCTTCCATCTCTGACTAGTCTGTTGATACATGATTGTCCACAAATGAAGATTCTCTCTGATGGAGGCTTGCCATCAAATCTGGAAAATATGAATATCTCAAATTGCTCCAGACTTGTTGCCTCACTGAAAGGGCCATTGGGAGCAAACACCTCTCTGCAAACCTTGTCTGTTCAAGAAGTGGATGTGGAGTCTTTTCCCAGTGAAGGGTTTTTGCCAATCTCTCTTACTTGTCTAATAATCCGTGATTGCCCTCATCTTAAAACACTAAACTACAAGGGTCTCTGCAATCCCTCCTCTCTTAAGAAATTGACACTCTTTGATTGCCCCAACATTCGATGCTTACCTGAAGAGGGTCTGCCCAAATCCATTTCAACTCTCCGGATTTTGGGCAATTGCCCTCTGCTCAAAGAGAGTTCCCAGAAACCACAAGGCCAAGACTAAGTAATGATTTCTTTTATCTGTCACTGCAACCACTTTCGTTCATAAGCTAACACTTTTTCTGTCTCTTCTCTTTGATCATATATATCACAAATGTTTACTATCATTGTGCTCCACGGTGTAGATGAATCTTGTCTAAGTACATTTTTATTAACTTCGTCTTCATATTTGCTGACAATGAAGACACCGAGAAAATGGTGGTCGTGAAACTCAAATGTTCTGGCAACGGAAAAGAAAGACAGAACCTGGAATTTGATTTAGGGATGACCAACTTCCTACCAAAGCCTTTGAAAGTCCTTGAATGCAAGTAACTTATGAGATGCAGAGTAGCTAGCTACTTTTTAGCCTGGGAGATGGTTATTCTACTTTGTTTTAGATATTGGTCTTTCGTGTGCAAACACATGAATATGTCATTTTGTTTACTATCAAGAATCTCTCACTAAATTACAGGTTACGGAGATTGGTTTTATCTAAAATTCGACAGGTAAACAATTATGGAGTTTATGCCATGTACATTTCTTAAACTTCAAATTTGATTTCTCTGAAAATCAATAATTAATGGATGAAAATCACAAATTTACCATTGTCATCATTATCATTATCATCGTTATCAAGTAATAATGTCGAATTCACAACAAACCAACTTGTTCTTGACTATGTAATTTTCACAAATTATTATCAATTAAAAGAAAGAAAATATTTGAAGTGTTGCTGTCGAAGAAGAAAGTAAGATACAAAAATTGGGATGAAAAGAAAACTTCTAGGATTATGTTTCACGCTAAGACTTTCAATTAATTTAATTTCTTACTTTATTACTCTTTTTATTCTCTTTGAATTAACCTAATGTAATAACATATGATGTCTCTCGGCAAAGAAATCTGCAAGCATATATTGTATATTTCATCTTCTTGAAAACTAATATAATCTGAACAGCTACTGCTTGACCATCAAATCTTGAAATAAAGCCATCACTAAGAAAGCAGTTATTGTCTTATCTTTTGGTTCATCTTACCCCATATGATGTATCAACAAAAAATTAAATAAAGCTATCTACTTAGAGAACTAAATAAAATTATTGAAACTATCTCAATAATAAATTGGTTGATTATAAAGCATCAATGAATTAGGAATATTAACTTTATTATAGCAAACCACTTTTGTTTTCTTACGACATGATAAATTTTCCCAATAAATTCGAGATAAAAAGTATAAAAGTAGACAGGATAGTGAACTGATTCCACAGTGTCTAAACAAATAAATATAAGAAACTATAGAGTAAAGAAATAAATAAATGAGGAACGAGAAAGTAAACCCTCAATATTACTTCCATCCTTTGTTCTACACCCTATACAATGTTTGTGTTTGGAGATATATATAGATGCTTTGAAGACTAAATACCAGTCATACTATCTACTTAAGGTAATCGATTACGCATTTAATGAATGCACAACAATCAAAAACATGTCTAAAAACTCTAATGGCTAGTCGTGATAATGGATTATTGTAAATCATAATCAATTATGGATAATCTGGTAATCGATTATTCTAGAAACAAAAATGAGTTTTTAGCAAATTTAAAACTCTTTGTGATAACCAATTATCTTAAGTGCTAATCGATTATTGTAGAGTTTTTTTGGCTCCAAAATGAATTTTAAAGCATACAAAACATGAAATCAACCACAAATACAACCCTATAAATAAATCTACATATTACAAAAACTTTAACATGAAACATAAGTCTTTAGGAAGATCTTCTTGCCACTTGAGCCCTTGAGACTTGATTTGGGCATCATCAAAACTTCTAACTTCAAGATTTTGCTAACACAAGCCGAATTGGTAGACAATGTTCTTCCAAATGAAAGATTGTTCTTATCGAATGGTTATATGGTCGTTAAGGCTTCGACTTCTACCCATTTGGTTAAATACGCTATTGCCACTAGGATGAACTTCGTCTTGGTCTTGCTGATCGGGAATGGGCCAATGATGTCCATTCCCCACTACATGAATGGACATGGGGAGATGATGTTATGTAACTTCAAAGAAGGCACCTTGACATTGTTTTCATGCTCTTGGAAACCGTTGCACCTTTCAACGAATCTCTTGCAATTGGCCTCGATCGTTGAGCAGAAGTATGATGCTCATAAAACTCACACCTTCATAACTCGACGACTAGTGTACATGCCGCAGGCGTCGTCATGAAACTCGTTCATCACGTATTATGCTTCTTCTAAAGACAAACATTTGAGAAGGGCATGGAAAATCCTTTCTTGTAGAGGTCATTGTGCACACTTTTGTGATTCATCACTAGCCTCAACAATAATCATGAACAAGTGTTGATGACTATTAATAATGAGACAACGTATATATGACTACAGGTGGCAATGCGGGTCAACCCGCGTCTGTTTAGGCTCGGCTTGTACTTGGCTCGCAATATACGAACTATGCTGACTGTCCTGCACAAAATATGCAGGCTAAAAATACTGGCCCGTTGGATTGGAATTGGCTCGTTGGCATGCAGATCAACTCACATAATTGACTTGAAATTTTGTTTTTCTCAACTAATGACAAATTTCATACTTTACGAAATTTCTTTTTCTCACCTGTATGTAGTGGTTGAACAGTTTCTGCAAATTTCATACCTAGATCAACAGGTTTAGCAAAATGAAGTGGTTGAAACTCTATACTATTAAATTCTCATCAAATTTAATACTCATGCATGGAGGCCACAAACGTGAACAAAATAGAAGAGAACCTGAAGAGAGAAAGGAATTAGGGATTCACATTCTATGACAGATAGTTTATTATCAGTTATAATATGTTTTGAACTTTATTATAAAAATGTCACCGCATTTAATCTATTATGATAGGTGGTGAACCAAACATCATAATAAGGCCTACTATGACATGTCTCTTTAGACATGTCATAATACATTTTGAACATAATTTTAATTTTTTCACCGTGTTCATCTATTATGACAGGTCTCCCAAAGTACGTTATAATAATCCTTCCTTTTATTACAAAAATGTCACGAGTCAAACTTATTATAACAAGTGAATTTCACTTGTCATAATATATCATCATAGAATCACTTTTTTCCACTAGTGCTCCTAGCACCGTAGTATAACTCAGAGATTATTGATAGGATGGAGTTACATTATGTTCATTGATGATCACCCAAAGAATGCCGTATTTACTTTATGAACTTGAAATCTGAAGTGGCTATAATGTTTTTCAGAAGTTCAAAGCTTTAATGGAACATCAAGCAAGTGCAAAAAGCAATAATGGAACTAAAACAGTTATGGAAAATTTAATAAATTTTGTGAAGATATAGGTATAGAACACCAATTGACAACACTCTACATACTTCAACAAAATGATATTAACAAAAGGAAGAAGATAACAATCATGGAAATGGCTAGGTGGTTGCTACATGATAGAGGATTGTCAAAGAAATTTTGGTTAAAATTTGAAGCATGGTATGGTTACAAAAATGAGATACTAAATCTAGGAAAAATATATTAGTAAGTTGCTCATTTGTTAATTCAAATTAAATATAACTTCAATATTAGGAGTCTTTCTTTGTATTAGATTTTATTGTTTTAAAAATATGAATAACGGTCTAAAATAGAAGGAACAAAATTATTTCAAGTTCATGAAGGGGCAAGCTCTAAAATCTGTCAAAGTTCATGAGGGGGCAACCTCCGGCAAAGTTCATGAGGGGCAACCTCTGTCAAAGTTCATGAAGGGGCAAACGTTTTGTAAAATTTTAATTTTAAATTTTGTTGGATAAACTTAAATTAATAAAGGGTTAATTAATAAATTTGGTTAAGCCTTGATTTATTTGATTTATTTTAAAGTTATCGTATAAACTGGTTTTCTGTTAACTAGTTTTTTGTTTTTTTATCACGTTCAGTTTTTATATTTCAGCTGGATTGGGTAGTATTATTTTTCAGTTTGGGTGTTAAATTTCCTTTCTGTTTTCTTATTTGCTCTAGCGTGTACATGACTATTTAATAGCCTTTTCACGTTCAATGAAAATAACGCATACATTCAGAGCATCTTATCTTTTGTGCGTGAGATTTATTTTTAATAAATTAGTATAATAAGAGCTTTATGCTCTAAGAACAGAGAGAAAGAATAAAAACAAGGAGAATCAAACACGGTTAGGGAACCAATTAAGTTAGTGCTGGAGTGTTTTGTGGAGGAGACGATAAATGTAGTGAATTGAATGAGTTAACCACATTTGTCGGAAAATATCAATTACGATAATTGGTGTCTATAGATGAAGGTTCTTCTTGGATTCCAATATGTGTGAGACATAGTACAATGAACCTACGGAGGATAGCATTAAATAGTAACCTAGATTACTACATTGAAAAACATACGGGTAAAAAAAGAAGTTTGGGAAATTATGAAGGTGGCGTATAAAGGAGATATCCGTGTGAGGAAGGTCCGAGTACAAGCTCTCAAAGAGAGTTCTAACATATCAAAATGGATGAAAAGGAGGGAGTTGCCGAGTTTATAGCTCGAGTGCAGAAGATGGCCGAAAGGAATGTAGAAGAGATGCCTCCTAACTGGGTTGTCGAAAAGATCTTGAGAAATCTGACGAATGATTTTGAAAGCATCGTGGTAATTATTAAAGTGACAAAAGATCTGTCAACTCTTACTGTGGGGGAGCTAGCTGGGTCATTAAAGGCCCACGAACTAAGGAAGAAAAAGAAAAAGAAGCAACTCGAAGATCAAAAACTACAGGAACAATATTACACGAATGGAACTCGGAATACGTAGAGTCGAGGTCTTAGAGGTAGAGGTCAAGAATGAGGTGGACATGGGTGTGGTAATTTTAAGGATGATAGTAAACCGGTCAACATAATTGAAGTGGTCGAGGACAAGGGAAAGACCAAGGAGATCAGTCAAGAATGGAGTGCTTCAAATGTGGAAAATATTGCCACTATGCAAACGAATGCAAATTAGGGAGATGTTATAATTGTGGGAAGATTGGCCACATAGCAATGTTTTTCCGAGCTGAGAAGAAAAGTGATAGAGGTTTTGTTGAGCACCGAGTTGTCAAAGAACTCAACAGTGTTGATGAAGTGATCGAAAATGAAGGTGGTGAACTCAGATGTAGTGTCATGCTTGAAATCAGACATTGAGAAGATTGCTACTAACTCGATATGGTATCTAGATACTAGAGCTAACAACCATATGTATGGAGATGAGAACTGCTTTGATGAAGTCAACAAGGTAGAGGTTGGGTTCGTGTCTTTCAGAGATGATTCCAAGGTGGCTGTGAAAGGGCATGGAACAATCCGACAGATGTAGAAGGATTGACGACTTAGAGAGATTAGGAAAATTTACTATGTTTCTAAGATGAAGGACAATATTTTAAGTGTGGGTCAATTAATGGAAAAAGGTAACTCGGCCTTAATAAAGGACCATGTACTATATTTGAAGGATAAGAATGGTCATCTTGTAGCTTGGGTAGAAATGAAGAGAATCCAGGAGTTGAAGATCTTGCAGGAAAGGTGTTTGAAGTTGGACATGAAAGATGAAGTTATGATATCGTACTTCCAGTTTGGACACCTTAACTTTGGAAGCTTGGCTGAGTTGTCAAGGAGAGAACTAGTACTCAGATTACCCGATATAGAATTTGAGGAGAAATTTTGTAAAGAATGCTTGCTCAAAAAATAGTCAAGAACGAAGTTTCCAAACTCGGCCATGTATGGGAAAAAGAGCAATTTGAATTGGTACACACTTACCTGTGTGGACCTATTACTCCTAGCTCATTCGGTGGTAAAAGGTATTTCATCTAATTTATAGATGATTTCTCTAGAAAAGCCTAGGTGTAATTTTACAGGAGAAGTCAAAAGCATTGGGGGCATTTAAGATGTTCATGCTGATGGTGTAAAAGGAAATTATCAAGAAATTTAAAGCATTACCGTCTGACAAGGGAAGTGAATTCACATTAACAAAATTTAAGGAGTATTGTGAAGAGCAAGAGATAATGCATTTTCTTACCTCCATATTCACCAAAATAGAATGTTGTGGCAGAGAGGAAGAATAGGACTATTCTTGATATGGTCCGAACCATACTTAAAGGAAAAATATGCTAAAGGAGTTTTGGGCGGAGGCTGTGCAGTGTGCTATATATGTACAAAACAGGTGTCCACATTCGAAGCCTGGACTGGAAGAAAGCCTGAGTGTCAAGCATTTTAAAGTTTTCGAAAGCATAGCATATATGGACATGTCTCATGTCAACTCAGAATGAAACTTGATGATAAAAGCAAGAGGTATGTTTTCATTGACTACGATGAACAAGTAATAACCTACAAGTTGTACAACCCGGTTGCAGGCAAAATTCTGGGTGCCCGAATATCATAGAAGGAGTGAATGAACATGGTGAAGAAGGAGATGATCCTATAAGGTCCAAATTTCGAAGTCTAAATAACATTTATAACTCCATTAGTGAGTTACATGTAATATTCTCTCGACAGGTGCAAAAGATGTGAAAGTTTGAAGAAGTTAATGCCGCTACCTTCAGTATCGACCTCAAAAAGTTTATCGGATCGAAGGAGAGAAGAATTTAAATTTATGAGAGAATTTTGTTAGATAAACTTAAATTAATAAAGGGTTAATTAGTAAATTTGGTTAAGCCTGGTTTTATTTTAAAGTTATCGTATAAATTGGTTTCCTGTTAACCAGTTTTTTGTTTTTTAGTCACAGTTCAATTTTTATATTTCAGCTGGGTTGGGTAGTATTATTTTTCAGTTTGGCTGTTATTATTTCCTTTCTGTTTTCTTATTTGGTCCGGCGTCTGTACTGTATATAACTATTTAATAGTCTTCTCACGTTCAATGAAAGTAACGCATACATTCAGAGCATATTATTTTTTTTGTGAGATTTATTTTTAACAAATTTCACCAAGCTTTGAAAAATTAAACAGCCACCGTTTCTTGCTTGGCCCTCAATTCTTTTTTGAAGTAAAGTCATCTCCAATAACATAGTCATTCATTACCTTTTGCAGTCCTTCATTCACGTAACTAAGCTACACTTACAATATTCACAACCCTTTCTTCTCTTTGATTTGGCCACTACCTTTCAAACCATGCCAGTCCTAGAAACACTTGGTGGTGCTCTTTTTGGTGCTGTTCTTCAGGTGCTATTTGACAAGCTGGATTCTCATCAAGTTCTAAGCTACTTTCATAGGAGAAATCTCGATGAGAAGCTGCTGAAAAAGTTGAAGAGAAAGTTGATGGACGTCAATGCTGTGATTGACGATGCAGAAGAAAAGCAGTTCAGTAATCCATTGGTCAAAGAATGGCTTGATGAGGTTAGAGATGCGTTGTATGATGCAGAAGATCTGTTGGAGCAAATAGACCGTCTCCAAAAGTGAGTTGAAAGCTGAATTCCAATCCAGTGCTACCAAGGTATGCAGTTTTGAATCCAAGATGATAGAATTACTAGATGATTTAGAATCTCTCTTAGACCAAAAGGTTGTTCAAGCCTTCAAAATTTCTAGTAATGTTGGATCTGGGTTGGGTAATAAAGTGTTAGAGAGAAAAAATGAATCCTCATCGTTGGTTGCTGAAGATGTTATTTATGGCAGAGATGAGGAAAAAGAAATGATCCTTAATTGATTGACATCAGACAATAGCAATAATAACCAGTTGTTAATACTTTCTATCGTGGGTATGGGCGGGATGGGTAAGACTACACTTGCCCAACATGTATACAATGACACAAAGATCAAGGAAGCTAAATTTGAGCTTAAGGCGTGGGTCTGTGTTTCAGATGAATTTGATGTTTTGACAGTATCAAAAGCAATTATTGGGGCTTTCACTGAATCAAAAGATGATAGTAGAGACCTAGAAATGGTTCATGGAAAATTGAAAGAAAAATTGGCAGGAAAAGAGTTTCTACTGGTTCTAGATGACGTTTGGAACGAAGACAGAAACCAATGGAAAACATTGCAAACTCCTCTTATAAACGGGGCAAAGGGAAGTAAAATTCTGTCACAACACGCAGTAACAAAGTGGCCTCTATCATGCAGTCAAGCAATATACACCAACTAAAGCAATTACAAGAATTTTACAGCTGGCAAGTTTTTGCTAGACATGCATTCAATAATAATAACTCTAAGATGAATTCTGAGTTGAAGGAGATTGGCATGAAAATAGTTGAAAAGTGCCAAGGATTACGTCTAGCTCTTGAAACGGTAGGATGCCTTTTACAGTCAAAGTCTTCTGTTTCAGATTGGGAAGGTGTATTGAGAAGCAACATATGGGACTTGCCCATTGAAGATAGTAAAATCATCCCTGCTTTGTTGTTGAGTTATTACCATCTTCCTTCTCAACTCAAGAGATGTTTCGCTTATTGTGCGTTATTCCCCAAAGACCATGAGTTTGACAAGGAGAACTTAATTCTCTTATGGATGGCTCAAGGTTTTCTACAATGCTCTAAGCAGAGTAAGTCTCCAGAAGAAGTAGGTGAACAGTACTTCAATGATCTATTATCAAGGTCATTCTTTCAACAGATAATTTGGTACAACGAAACATATTTTGTCATGCACGACCTTCTTAATGATTTAGCAAAATATGTTTCTGGTGAAATCTGCTATAGGTTGGGTGTTGATAGAGCAAAAACAGTACCAAAGAGAACCCGACACTTTTCAGCTGTAAGGGATCCTGTTGAGTTTTCCACTGTTCAATGTCATGAATATAGGAGTTTATGTGATGCTACGACGCTACGAACTTTTTCGTCGATATCTATGGATTGTGGGATGTCAATACAAGAGTTGATCTCCAACTTTAAATTCTTACGACTCTTATCTTTGAATGGGTGTGATAACATAAAAGAGGTTCCTGACAGTGTAGGCAATCTTATACATCTCCGTTCACTAGACCTTTCAGGTACTGACATAGAGAGACTTCCTGACTCAACATGTTCACTCTGTAACTTGCAAGTGTTGAAGCTGAACGATTGTGATAATTTGCAGGAGCTGCCCTCGACTTTGCATGAACTCACCAATTTGCGCCGGCTTGAACTTATGGAAACTACTCTACGAAAGGTTCCAGTGCATTTAGGAAAGTTGAAGAATCTTCGAGTATGGATGGATAGTTTGCTGGTTGGTGAAATTAGTGAGAGATCTAGGAGTTTCATGGACAACTGTCAATTACAAATCTTGAAAATGTTGTGAATCCGTGTGATGCATTGGTAGCAGATTTGAAGAATAGAACACATCTTGTGGGGCTACGTTTAGAATGGAGTTTGATGCGAAACAATGAGGATTCCATGAACGAAAGAGAAATACTTGAGAATCTGCAACCTTCCAGACATTTGGAAAAGTTGTCAATCGATGGCTATTGTGGTACAAAATTTCCCCGTTTGTTATCTGATAATTATCTATCCAATGTGGTGTCCTTAATCTTAAATAACTGTAAATATTGCCTATGGCTGCCTTCCCTTGGACTTTTGACAGTTCTGAAGCATTTGACAATTGGCAGCCTTGATCAGATAGTGAGGATTAATGCTGACTTTTACGGGAATTGCTCTTCTGCATTTGCATCCTTGGAAACGTTAACATTCTCTAATATGAAAGAGTGGAAAGAATGGCGATGCATGACAGGTGCTTTTCGAAATCTTCAAAGTCTTCGTGTGACGAACTGTCCCAAGCTGAAAGGGCACTTGCCAAAGCAACTTTCTCATTTAAAGAAACTAACTATTGAGAACTGCAAACAATTTGTGGCTTCGATTCCCAGGATAGTAGAAATTCAAGATGTCCAGATGGAGCCATCTTCATTTGATATGACTGGGCCCTTCGTATCTGATATTCCTCTTGAATCCTTGGGTATTTATTCTTCTCCGGGCATCAATATTTCCATAAACCATTGCTACCATTTCCTCTTACAACTGAGTATTTATGGTAATGAATCTCTGACGAACTTGCCTCTTGATTTGTTCCCAAAACTCTGCAAGCTTGCATTATGGGAGTGTCGTAACCTGCAGATGATATCACAGAGGCACCCTCATAGTCATTTGAAGAGTCTGGCAATTGAAAAATGCTGTCAATTTGAATCATTTCCCAATGAAGGATTATTTGCACCTCAGCTAGAGACATTTCGAATTATGGGATTGGAGAAATTGAAAACATTTCCTAAACTGATGCCTTCTCTCCTTTCGTCACTTAATTTTCTGACCATACACGGTTGTCATGGAGTGGAGTTGTCCGATGGGTGTTTGCCATCAAATCTAAAAGACATGTGTCTCTTGGATTGCTCCAAATTCATAAAAATTCAATCTTTTTCAATATTCATAAAAATACAGTTAAAGAGATTTTAAGCCCTCGTAATTTCTTCTAACTAAAGAGTTGCATATTAAGCAACATGCAATTTAATTTTTTCGGTGTGAATGTCTGGATTTTGAAACTCAAGAAATGAATTTCATTGACCGCGAAACACCATTATAACTAGTCCTTTGACGGTCTCAAGTAGTAAATTCTTATTGTTTGTGCATATAACTAGTCTTCTTATTTTCTTCTAGTATCTGAATCTCTTGTTTCAAGTTTCTTCTAATCCGAGTCGAGGGCAAGGGTACTTGTAAAAGGCATTCTGACGCTCAAGTCAATGACGTGAGCTGTCAAAACGGGTAATCCGGCTCAACCGAACCCGATCCATCACGGGTTGGTCATTTAGTGAGTCAATCAAACCTGACTCACTTATTAGCGAGCTGAAAAAGTTCGAACACGGCCCGGCCTGACGCACCACGGGTTGATGGGTTAAACGAGTTGGCTCATTGACTTATTTAATTATAAGTTTTTCTTAAAATAAAACAAATTACAATTTTTTTTAATTCAAATTTAAATAAATTTCACACTAAAATGATGTTAAACTCCAAAGACAATCCAAAGTAAAACAAAAGTATCATACAATCTAAGTGTAATCCAAAAACATGATAAAAGGCGAACAAATAAGTTTTTAATATTGATAATTTTTGTATCATTGTCCATTTATAATATTAGAGTCTTGAATAGATACATCTATAATGTTTTTCTCTTTTAAAAAATATTTTTCTTTATCACCATCTATAATATAATAAAAAAAATGTTAATTAATCATATGGAAACACAAAATAATAAATAATTTAATTAAATTAGGTGGGTTGGTGAGCCAACCCGGCTTATCACAGGTTCAACTCGGGTGAGCCAGGTTCTAAGTGAGCCGGGTTGAAAACTAGCCCACATAAAAAAATTACATTTTTTTCAAACCCAACCCGGCTCAAACTCGTGGTGAGCCGGGTTGGCTCGCGAGTTACAAACCATTTTGACAGCACTAGGCGTGCTAATATTGATAATGTTCAGTAGAGAGTGAATACTCAGAATTAATTCAACGTGCTTACCTTTGCGGCTTAGCCTTCTATTTATAAGTTATTTCATGGACCCTAAACTAGCATAGGTCCAATAAAACAAACTTACCTTTAGATTTGGTCTGTTACTCATAAATAACTTACTTATCCTACAATCAGTTATCAATATCTTTAATCAGTATCTTTAATTAATTTATTGGTTTTTTATTTTTCCAAAGAGCGTTACTCCCTCCATCACCACACATTACTTCCTACACCTCCCCAATTTTCTTTTAATTCAAAAAAATATCCTTTTTTACTTTTACCTTTTACCTTTTTTAACTTTTTCTTAAAACCCTAATTTTTTACTCTCTTATTCACTCAGCCGCACACCACCCCTACCCACACATTCTTACTTTCTCGCTTCCTCTCTTATTCTCCTCTTTCTATTTCCCCAATTTCTCATATTCCTCTTTTCCCAATTTTCCATTTCTGTCAAGGTTCTCTTCTCCATTTTTTTTGCTTGGTTCATGGTAGGTTTGTGCTGCTGCTTGGTTCGTGGTGCTGTGGAGTTTGGTGCTTACTTTGTTGTTGTCTTTGATCCAAGTTGGTGGTTTTATCCCTTGATAGATATGGTTTGATGTGAATGTATATTGTTGTGGATTCTCTATGTGCTGGGTGTTGCTATGTGCGGCTCTGTTTTGTGTTAAATGAAGAAGAAAACGCGAAAGGTTGCAACAGATATAGGACATCTAGAGAACACTTAAACAAATCTCGACATCTGTTTAAGTGTTCTACGAATACCGATATCCGTTTAAGGGTACTGAACTCCGTATTCACACCTGGGAACCTCCTGCTTGGCACCACCACTGGACCACCTTCGAGCACCACCACTATGCTCTGCCACCACCACAGGACCACCTTTGACCACCACCAGAAAATAACAACCATAATAGCATAGTTATAGGGGAGGAGAAGCAAGAGAAATTTGATTTCCGTGGAAGTGCTGGAATGTGGGGTGCATTAATGAAGTGGGTGGATGTTGGTGAAAGTAAATACCTTTTAACCAAGGGGTAAAAGTGGCATGAGGAGGTGTAGGAGTAGTGTGTGGTGGTGGAGTGAGTAACGCTCTTGCCCAAACCATTTGCCCTATTACAATAACTTAAGCGCAGATCCAACATCAATAATTTAAGCGCTGACCCAATATTAATAACTTAAGTGCCGGTCCAACATTTGAACTGTTTTGACCGTTGACAAATGTAACACACCAAACGATTGCAAATGTTGACCGTTCAAAATTATCCCGTGTACCATACACTTATCTTCTACACTCTAAATATATCTTAGATGAGTTAAATCCAATACAAATATAACAAAGTTATATTAATTGAAATCTTTGTACTTTCATTTTGACTATTTTCATTCACAAATACCCACATGAGATTAACAATACCCTCACCTGAGGGTCATCAACTTCTTTGACACTAAACTATTTTTTTACGGCCTTGAAGGTTAACTTGTTAATTAAGAAATCTAAAAATAGACATGAAATATTGGCAAAAATATACATAAAAATAAAAAATATAACAAAACAAAAAGAGAGATGTCATTTACAAATTAAAAAAACATTGGAAAATAAGAAATAAAAAAGTATAAAATTTTTTAAAATCAATATCTAAGTATATGATAAATTTTTAAAAAACTATTAATCAATTAGGCCGAGTAAATAACCAATCATTATTTTGATACCTAACTAAGATAAATCAATTAGGTAGAGTAAATAACCAATCATTTCCCACTAAGTTGATGGTTGCACATTTTTTTAATAATTACTGAGAAAAATGAGCTTACACGAAATATTGGTGTTAAAATTTGACAAATAAGTTTATCGAATTAATAATATAAAAACTTAACTAAAATAAAGGATAAAAAGAGGAAAAAATTAAATAATATTCAATAATGTAATTTTATTAAAAATAAGAAAATTATAATATCTTTCTCTCTAAAAGTGTGATAAATAAGTTCTATTAAAAGTTCACCAGTATATAGAAGCTAGTTAACTAAAAATATGCTACTGTCTTCACTTACTTACGAATACATTCTTGAGTTAGTATTAAATAAGTTAAAAAGTTTATAAAAGTTAGGAGTTGTGGTTATTGGTAAATATAGTAGTTCATAGATTGTATAGCATGGATAACCTGCAAAATACACTCTGACGCTCAAGTCAGAATTTTTCTCTATAGGTCGTTTGTAATTAAATTGTGAGTCAAAGTGAGTTTACCTTGAGACTAAACCCTTATTCATAGAGTCTAAAAGAATCTGACCAATTAATTTACCTCTTAATTATCATTAATGCAAACCTTAACTGCTTAACAGTAACCGTTGTGACATTAATTGCGCCTTAACTCTGTTCAAAGGTTGTCGGGACTAGACAGTTATGAGATGCTTTCTCGGCATGTCAACCGCTCTGTCCCATCCAACTATTTTGCCATCTTAACCGATCGGTTAGATATAGGCTAGGCCCATAGTAACATTTAGTATTCTTATTTATAATTAAGAAAAGATAACTAATAGAATAACTGTTAAAATGCTGATTTTCTGTCAGTGAACCTTTATCTGAGTATTATAGAATGGTAATATCTGAAACAGATATTGTATGAAGATGAATGCTTTAATTTTAATTACTACTTTGTCCTAAGGTATAAGATAAACTAATAGGATATAGGGTGATAGGATATAATGAGCTTAAGATAGAAGCCAAACGATATAAAAGTAGGGAACCAAACGGTAGAAAGGGAGGAACCGAGGGCCACCGATCGGTAGAAAGGGGGGGAGCGAGAGTCGAACGGTTTTAACAGGTTAGGAAGTAATTGTTGTTGGTTAATTAGAAGTGGGTTGCAGGCAAGGGGGTCAGGTAGAGGGGAGTTTTTGAGTATTCTTTTGTAAAGTCTGAACCTTGACTAGAAGAGGGAGGTTATACTCCCAACCATTCTTGGTAAAGAGAATTCTATTGCTGTCAATAATATAACCCATTCTTTCTTTACTGTTTCTACCTACTGTCAGTGTTCATAGTTAGGTTTCCAACCCTGGAACCTAACATAAACCTTGGATGCTATGTTGGCAGAAGTCCAAGTGTTTATTAGGAGATTTAGTCTAGGTATTAACTTTTTTTTTTTTATGATTTTTGATTCTTTGGGAATTGATGTTAGAAGTTGAATGAGTTGAGAATATTTAATTGAAGATAGAAAAGTTTATGTAAAATCTATCTTGAACTAGAACTTTTATTTTGTCTGCACGAATAAGTTTTCATAGACTGTTTTATTGAAAAGTTCATCATTGTTTTCATTGCAAATGTGGTTGGATGTAACTCTATATAATATAACTATTAGCTTAATAATTGATTTCATACTTATCTTATTAATTTTCTTCAACCACTCTTGTTAATTTTCTTCAATTCTCCCCTACTTCCAACTTCCAACACCAACACCATTTATATATGCATCCACTTTTCATGTCCTTTCTACCTATTTAATTACCTATTAGACATGGAATAAGTACAAGAATTATTTCCTTTGCCAATTGTAAACCAGCTTTTTGAGGTCACATATATTTTGTATTTCAAGTTCTGTTTTATATCTCATTATATATCAACTGTCTTGTACTTAAATAAATTATTAGAAACATGAAAATTGAATTACATTTTTTAATCTTATAAAGTCAACTTTAGTCTTTATATTTGAAGACTATAGTTTTAGTTTCTTGAATGTGATGGATCCAAGATATGTTTCTGAACCTGATAACTGCGTCATATGTTGTCAATGGTCTTTTAATATAGTGGCAGCTAGCTTCATTGGTAAAGACATGAACTTGGGTTTGATCTTAGGTATAGAAAACAAGAGTGTTATTTTATCTGTCATTTGGCTCTATAACCATCTTATTATCCCTCTAATTGCTCTAATCCAAAAATTCTAATGAGTCATTTCAATTCACATGAATGTTGCCTTTCTCATAATGCAAGGTGCATTTTTCAGATTCTGCAAAAAGTCATGAATATGCTGACAAAGTTGTGATGATCTATGAAACTACTTCTTGTGCTCTTTCACTTGCTTATGAGTAATTTTTCTTCCTTTACTATCTGTAATATATAACTGCTTATTTTAAAAGTTATCTGAATCATTATACATCAATTTGATTGGATTTTTCTATCAGAATTTGTGACTTTTTTAGTTTCAATCTATTGATTCCTCTAGCAATTCGCCACCTCATACATGTTTTTTAAACAAAATAACTTTTTTTATATTAATTTTACAACATTACAATATTACTTTATTTAAATAAGCATGCTAGGGTACATATCCCTGCTCTGATTCTCAATGGATAACTAATCCTTTGTGAAAACACATGTAAAGTATACTTGGCATTTTTTTTCATACTATTTATAATTTTCCATGAGATTTTAGTATGTTGTACATAGTGATTTTGATAGCATTCAGGTTAGTTGTGATTAGTATTTGATAACATATAAATCATAAGTTCATGCTTTAAATTTTCTTTTTTTTATCAAAGAATGAGACATTTAAATGGTCAACCAATTTACAACATCTTGACTTGTGTTCAAACAGTTTGAGTAACATATTTCTTTTATCTCTGAGGGACCTTCCATATCTCTAGTTTCTTGATTTAAACAACAATCAATTATAAGGAGCGCTAGATATAAGTGGTCAGTATTCTATAAATTTATTTTTATGACATTCAAAAATATTTTGTTAATAGTATTAAACCGTTTCTTAGAAGTAATGATTTAATTCAGAGTCTAGTAAATATTTATCCTTATGCAATGCTATTATAGCTGGTACTTAGTGTTTTATTCATTCACCATTTACTTTTATGTGTTGTAAATGGATCAGAAATGCTTCCCTTGTAAGACATGAAATAATAATATGGCAACTTTCGTGTTATACCTGTACTTGGAAGCATGTGTATATGTCTTGTTTCCTTTTCATTTTATAATCTGTGTGGTGCAGATTCGAAAGTTAAAGATTATGGTTGATTTGCTTCTTGTCTCTTCAAAGATTATGGTTGATTTGCTTCTTGTCTCTTCAAAGATTATGGTTGATTTGCTTCTTGTCTCTTCTTGTGGTTTATGATGATGTAGAAAATTTTGGTGCATTTGGAATAAGATATTAAAAAAATTACTAAATACTTATCTAATTGTTTACACTAGTGTAGAATTGGCCTTTAACGTCACCCCGTAGACGTTGAACCCCAAAATAACTAACGTAAATTATTGATCGGTGGCATTTTCGTAAATAGGTGGGCATAGGGACGTCGGTTAGAAGGAGTCCGACGTCTATAATATGATAGACGTCGGGGCCCCTCCGAACTAACGTCTCTATGCCTGACACGTAGGTGAAAAGTCATTTTTTTCCGCCTTAGAGACGTCTAACCCCACCACCCCGACGTCTATATTCGATTATAGACGTCAGTGTCCCTTCTAACGGACGTGTATATGTCTGATAGGTAGATGAAAAGTTATTTTTTTTTCGCCGAACAGACGTCAGTGCTCGTCATCCAACGTCTAAATGGCCTGACAGGGTAGGTGAAAAGTTGTTTTGGACGTCATATTAGTGAGGGTCCCGACGTTTACGCGAGATTAGACGTCGATTACCCTAGGGAACCGACGTCTAGTTTGCTGTTAAATTAGACATCAATCTCGCACTTACGAGCACTCCATCATCGTCTTCCTTCTTGCCTTTTCTCTTCGCGACATTGCTTCTCCAGGTGCGTTTTTTCTCTTTTGAACCGTTTAAACATACTTTTATTCTGATTATATTAGTCTTTGGTTGATTATCTTTCATTTGAACCGATTAAAATGAGTTTTTGTTGTGTTTTGGTGCATTTTTTCTCGTGTCTATGGGTAGCGTAGTACCACATTCTCTCTTTGCTAGTTTCCTCATAAGAAAAGCTTGCGTCTTTTGCATGTCTTATAGCGTTTCAACCCGAATCCGAACTTCGGTCCTTGCCTAGTTCTATTGTCACCGTTTGTTTTCATTGGCAGTTTTAATGGAACTAGGCAAGGACCCAGATTCGGTTTTGGGTTGAAATGCCATAAGAGATGCAAAAGACACAATCTTTTTCTATGACGAAACTAGCAAAGGAAGAAGGTGCTACTACGTTACCCAAAGACACGAGCTGTAGTAGACGTCGGTTAATGCAATGTCCGACGTCTATGGAGCCTTTAGACGTCGGTTACTGCAAATGTCAGACGTCTATACAGCCTTTAGACGTCGGATAATGCTGTAACGTACGTCTATAAAGACGTTCGACCTTTTGAGTCTGATGTTTGATTAACGTCACCCACAAAGACGTCGGTTTTGGAGCTGACGTTAAAAGACCAAAATAACAGACGTTAAAAGCCCTTTCTGCACTAGTGTTATTACAATATTGTTTTAACTGTATTATTTTATTTGCAAATTTTTATTTATTCGTCTTGGATGGAAGGTCTATACATGGAAGACATTAAAACCAAATTAATTTCTTTTATTTTAAGTGTTAGTAAATTGTAGAAACTTGATTACAATTTAGTAGTATATGTAGGATAATGTAATTTTTGGATTGAATATATAGTTTTATGCACAAATGATGTATTAAATATTATTACACAATTTAATGTATGAAATGAACTTTATTTTGTTTATTTAATTGAATATGTTTATTAAAAAGGTATATTGATTATAAATTCATGAGATCATAATAATACAAAAAAAATTATTGTAAATTGATTTAATGTTAAATGTAAATATATATTTTTTAAAAAAATGATTTTTCTGGTGGTTTTGGAAAATCCTAGTAATTATCGGCGGTTTTGGAAAACCCCTGCTAATTACCGATGGTTTTCCAGATACCCCTAAAAATAGGGGCGGTTCCACAGAACCCCGGTTAATTTCGGCGGTTCCAAAAATCCTTGGAAATAGGGGTGATTTTGTAGAAAACCGTCGGTAATTTTGTGACGCTGATTTTTTCAGTGATTTTTGTAATCGCAGAAAACGTATTTTTTGGGGTTTAAAAGTCCTGATAACATAAAAAATAACCCTTACTTAGAGATAAATCCTTATGTAATTACTTATGGATAAATTCTTATGTAACCTATAAATCAAATTCATATGTAATCTTTTTTTATAACTTTGCTCAAACTAATTATTTTGTTATAGTTATATAATCTTAAACTTATTAAAATTTCTCATTGAAATAATTATTAAACTAATAAAAATGAAGAGAATTTATAATATATCATTAAGAAAAGCAAGTAATTAACATAAAATGTTATTTATTTAAATTTAACACTCTTAGAAATCCAAACATTGTAAAATCAAACTATATTAGAAAAAAAAATATATAACCTTATAACAAGCTTTACTAATATAAAATAATGTCTAACGCTCTAATAATAGCTAAACAAAAGCTTTTAACATTAACAATAATGTCTAAAGTTCCTATAAGTACAAATCCATTTATGTTGTTCTTCATCTTATTTATACACTACATTCCAAAATATTTTATATCATCCTTATTCATCATGCAGATATGATGATCTTCAATAACACGACAACTCTCATTGTTGTACCTTGAACCATTTAGGTGTGGCACCCAATCTCCCACAAAAAGATCGCACTCCACTACATCTAAATATTTCAAAGGAAAATTCATCAAACATAAACACACACAGACATTTCTAACTTTAAATCACAAAATATGTTGTTGTGGTTTCTCAATCCAATGGAAGAAAGAATGTGAATCTAGTTGAGAGAAAAATCTGAAGAAATGGGGTTATGCCAGTTATCTTATGATATTTTGTTTTTGATGAATATGCATAAAGAATTAAATCCAAATCTATACGAAGCAAAGCAACTAACATGGAAACCTGTATTAACCTAGCAAACTTCTTGGAGAAAACTAGGAAACTCCAACCAAAGACATGAATCAGAAACCAAAATACATACATATAAATCTTAAAAACAATCTAAGTAGAATGAAAAAAAAATCATTAATTTGGAAATAATTTAGCAAGAAAAATTAAACACCAGACATGTTGAATAAAACACATACAAAAGATTACCAAACCATGTGTGTTTTCAAGGTACCATTAGCAAGGATGAGAAAACAACACACACAAAAAATTACCGTGTAGAAAGCAAAGAAACAGAAAAATGTTAGTTCCAATAAGCTGACTGATAGCGGGCTACACTGCACCATGTTTTTCAATAAACAAAATTTACTCATTCCTCCCAAATTATCTAGCTTTTCCAATTTATCTCAAAACAAGTAATATACTTATTTTCTAATATACTATTAACTGTTTTTCTCCTAAACTTCAATTTTAACATTTTCACTTTATCACCTAAAGTAACTGAAATTTTCATTTTACAATATATTATTAATATTTTTTTAGTTTTCCCTCACATATTAATATTATGTTAACTATTCAACCACCACAATTACTTCATTATATATTGAAAGTAATGCAGCTACTTTTCTATATATATATATATATATATATATATATATATATATATATATATATATATATATATATATATATATATATATATATATATATATATATATATATATATATATATATATATATATATATATATATAACCTTATTTAATCTATTAGAACTCATTTTATCAAGTTTAATTTTCTTTTACTATCTTATTTAGGGTGCAAATGATGTAATGTAAAATATAGGCTAAAACGTATATTATGTAACCTTCTTTCCTCTTATAGACCATTGCCGCCGCTTCAAGTTTCTTCCAGCAGTTTTTTTCTACTATGCACTTTGGCCCGTTTTCTTTTTCTCATGCAATTATTTAGATTAACTAGTTTTAGAACTTATAATTTATAAATATTTTGTAAATGACTTTGACTTATTAGAGTTTAAAAACAAACACCTGTTTTGTCTCTACCCTTTCATCCACAAATAAAATTCTCTTTCTTTGCTTCTAGACACTTCAAATGACACACTTCCATATGACTTTCGTATCCTTTTTCCCTTTTGTATTAAGTTCCATAAAGCTAAATTGTTGAAAGTGTGTTTTGACTCCATTAATTCAAACTTAACCTTGAGGATAATCTTGTTATTGCTCTTAATTATATACAGATGCCGAAAAACTGTTGTCAAGTTTGTGATCAGTTTTATTGAAGGTAAATTATGACAGATTTAATTTTTTTTTATTGATATTATATAGAATCTTATGCCATATTTAATAAAACTTTTTAGCAGTGATTAATTACTCAAATTTTTATTTATTTAAGGGCTGACCTGAAATCAAATCCCCTTATTTTATATTCTTTAAATACAAGCAATCTAATTAAGTACATATAATTTATACATTTGAGTCTTAACGTCCAAAAAAAAAATACACTTAACATAATTTAAATGGAGAATTATAAATATGGATAATTGAAATGTTAGAATGAAAAACAATTAGAGCCTTTATTCTAAACCACAACTGTAAATAAATACATAAAGCAGCAAAAAAAAAATGAAGGAACGTATCAAACTTAATAAGCAAAAGAAAAGTGATAAACCTCATAGGTAGATTAGGCAATGACTAAGAAAGTAAGAAGAATAGAAAGGAAAAAGACATAATATTAATTATAGCTACCAATAAGATTAAAAAATTGAAAAAAGAGATAAATAAATAAATAAAATATTGAAAACGAGAAAGAAACATACTTAAAGGTAAGGAATTATACAAAAAGTGATATCCAGATAAAGGTAGGTGTTATGGTTTATATTTCTATATTTCTTATAATATATCCTACCATTCACACTTTTATTGTAGTTAGAGAGATTTAGTTGTGCCCATATCCACGCAACCAGACTTCATTCAAATGCATTAGTAGTAAGGACGCGCAGGTGCAAAAATAACATTTTATGACGTAAAAAAGTAATCTATTATGACGTAGTTACTGAGATATAATTTTGGATGATATAATACGTCTGTACACTTTATGATAGTAGAAATTTATGTCATAATAAGTTCAGTATATTATGATGTACTTTTTGTCACCTGTCATGATGCGTCCAGTATGTGTATTATGACATACATGGTATGTACGTTATCAATTCTCCTGGTTTATCATCTCATCCAATTAATCTACAATTAATTTACCTGAAAATCAATAAATCCAATTGAACAAATAAAGTGAAATTCATTTCATACAATAACTTGTCCAATAACATTTAATACATTTGTACATAAAACTATATATTCAATCCAAATATTACATTAACACATATACTACTAAATTGTTGCCAAGTTTCTACAAGTTCCTGACACTTAAAATAAAAGAAGCCTAGTTGGTTGTAGAGTCTTTATCTCATAGGAATCTGAAGAGCATATGAAAGAATCTTGATAGTATGGAGCAAAGAGAGATGGCATAGCTTTAGAAAAAGTTGGATATTGCACAATACCTACACAAGTCAAAGAACAGATAATAATTAATGCTGAAGTTAATTATAAAAGAAATAGAATAAGATGAATATAAAATTAATCATGGAATTCAAATTTCAATTCGAAAATTCTGAAGTAATTATCATTGTTCTCAGGGAAGGAAGACATAATTTTGATAGAAGCATAGTAAAATTTAAACTATGGCCAACACTCCATTTTTTATAAGAAGCAATGAGCAGAAAAATTAAATAAAAAATAGCTATAAATTATATGATTAAATTTATTATATTATTATTATATTTACATATATTTTAACAAGTATAAAATATAAATAAATAAATAAATATGATTGTTACTTTATTAATAACCTAACGGATATTGATATCTATTTTATAATATTAGAATATATTATTTTGATCTGAAACAAAATCATCCTGGAGAAGTTGTATACCTCTGTCACTTGAAAATATTGCTTGGAATTAATGCATTGTAGCAGAACATAATCCAAGTAATTTATCTTCATAAGTAGCATAGCTCATTGGCTAGACTCAACCTTCGTCAGAATACATTCTAAAGGAAGAGCAAGGCTTGAATATGAGGACAGTTGAAGAGATCAAGGATGAGAGGTCTCATACTTTACATTTTCTTCTTCAACTCTTACTTTCGAAACAGTAGCAATGTTCCCCAATTTTCATACTGATCATTCATTGATATCATCACTAATCAATTTTCTCAGAGTTTTTTTTTTCAAACTGTATTTAATCCCAGACAAGTTATAAATAATATATTTTGAGGTAAGGTATGAAGTTATAGTTTAATGCAATACACCGTTGCATCTTCATAAATTCCAAAACCATATGCAGAAACTAGAGCTTAAGAGTGGTTATACTCACCTTTAAATTTCCTGCACATTGCCCAGTCAGGTATTGGAAGAAAACCATCAAAAGCAAGTCAACTCTCTGCCTTCGGAGATGGGAACACAGGAATTAGAACTAGTATACCATGATTTGAATTATATGTTAATTAAACTAAGGAATTAATGATTGACATATAAGTTTAGAACTAGTTCTTAAGGAATTAGAACTAGTATACCATGATTTGAATCTGTCGCAACCGGGATCGCATGAGGACGACGAACCATAAAAGAAGGAGTTTAAAAAAGAGGTTTTGAAGTTGTCACCATAGTTTATTCTAGAAAGACCATGGAAAACCATAAAATAAGAGATGAACTACGAAAACTGGATTTTGGGTTCGGAAGTCAGTTACATGTAGGAAAGGTATTAACACCCTATTACGCATGCCTAAAGGATAAACCTTTAACTAAATGTACAAAGTTGATGTGATTACGTGAAGGATTTACCTTCCCCCATAAATAATATTATAAAAAAATAAAAATAAAATTTTGTTTTATGGCCCGACAAGAATTTGACCTATCTCCTACCTATTCTTATTAAGAATGACAAATTAGGGTTACATAGTTTTTTATAAATGATTACTTTTTAAGAATGTTCGTATTTTTAGTTTTTTAAGATTTTGGATATTTTTTGTATTATTGCCATTATTGAGAAAAAAAATTAAAATAGCAAGTGTTGGACTAACGCGAATGGTCAAACAAACGCCAAAATAAAAAAATAAAATATTTTTTATTTTTGAAATTTTTATTTAATTTTTTATATCATTTTACAAAAAAAGAAATTTGAAAATGGGTGTCACACGAGGAATCGAACCAACACTAAAAGACACGAGGAAAGACATTTTTTTTTTATTTTTTAAAACAATACATTTGTGAATAGTAAAAATAATGATCTAGAAGAAAATGTCAAATTTAAGCGTAAAAAAAAGTGCGTATAATATTAAGCCATAATATAATATTTAAATAAAGAAAAAGGAAGTGACATACCTTCCAAATTTTACAGCTACATTTAATATTCCAATGTTTTCTTCCTTGGTAAATGTTGTTAGTAGAGCCTAGAAGTTATTCTCCTTTATACTTTCCTCATATCTCTCCCTATGTATCTATTTTATTTTTTCGTTCTTTCTATCTCTCCTTTTTACGATGTGACGAGTATTTATAGACACACATAATATTTTGTAATCTTTTCTTAATTGTGAATTAATTAGAAATGAATAATATAGGAAAGAATTGGTCTTGATAGCAATGTATTTCAAAAATTAATCAAATCAAATAATACTTCAGATATTGATCTTAATTTTGCAAATCATTGTTGAGATTGGTATCGCGCAGCGGAATATTTTAAAGAGCCTGATAAAGAACAATAACCAAAAGGGGAGGAGTGAATTGATTCTATTAAAAATATGATTTTTCTTTGCAACTTTTATCAAACAGTTTATAAGCAAGAGATGTAGAGATAAGAGAAAATCACACAAGGAATTTTATCCTGGTTCAAATCAAAAGATTCTACTTTCAGTCGTTAATCACTATAAAAGAGTGATTAACCTTTCACTAAAAATTAATAACAATTTACAATAGAGAAATAGGGATATAGATTAGAAACTACCTCTCTTAACATATAAGAGATGAAAGACACCTCTTTTTGACGCACAAAAGGATGAACGACTTGGCTATGCTTTGTAGGTATACTCAACCACTTAGACACACCAAGAAAGAACACTTCCTCCTACAAGCACCAAGTTCACAAGCTCCCTTTTCACACACAGAGAGTTTCCCTTAGGCACACAACTCTAATAATCTCAAATGAAAACTTACTTTCTAAGAGTTGAGGAGAACTCTATTTATAAACCAAGGTTCGTGCAGGATCAGAAACTGAAAAGGTAGCTCCCAACTACCAGTAATAATCAATTTTCAAAAGTGGTGATGTGTAAAACCCTTGAGTTGTTGGGCTCACAAAATGAATCAAAAACAAATTGGGTTATTTTATTTTATATTTTTTTTATTCTTTTAAAGTTTGAAAAATTTAAAGAAAATTTAACACATATACTTTTTTTATCTTTTTTATTTATTTTTAAATGAATTTATTTACCCAGACAAAATTGGGTGTTGACAAAATGTTTGAATGAAACAATGTTGTATAGAGTTTTATCATCATGTGATTCATGAAACCCAATTCCATTGAAGTTTCATCTTTGTCTTAATCAAATTTTCTAAATTTCTTGTTGTTCATTAGTAAAAAAAAAAGGATTTTAACTCGCGTATTTGACATCGGTTTAGTTGTAACCGAAGCAAAAATGGTACGGTAACATTTTTGTAATTATTGTAAAAATATATGTCTCGGTTTGAAAAGAACTGATGCCTAAAACTGGTGCATTGTCATTTTTGTAATTATCACAAACGTATATGTCTCGGTACAAAAAGAACCCATGCCTAAAACTAGCGTGGTGACATTTTTGTAATTATCGCAAAGGTCTATTATCTCGGTTGTTTAAAGAATCAAGGCATAAAAGAGCTGAAATTTTTATTTTTTATTTTTTTGAGAGGGTTTAGGCAACGATTCTTTATAGAAACGAGACCGTAGACCATTATTGCCTCGGTTAAAAAATAAACAAGGTAATAACATGTGTTTAGGGTTAAATTTCGCGAACAAAGACAGAAGTTACGCCGCTCCTCTCTTTTCTCCCACTTTCTTTCGTTGGCGAGAGGGAGGCTTCCTTCCTTTTCTTTGTTCCGATGGAGGCGTGGCGGAGAGGGATCATCAATGGCACAAAGCAGACACGACAGAGACGCGCCGGCACAAGGGCATGGTGGTCGTTCTCGTTCTTCTTCTTCTTCTCTCTGTTATTATTCGCAGCGAAGGAGGAAGCTTCCTTCCGTCCCTTTTTTCTGATTTCGATTGGGTTGTTTTATATTTGATTGATTCTCTACAGGAGTGGTGGTGTTTGATTGATTCTTTGCAGGTGATGGTGGGAGCGCGTCGTTCTCGTTCTTTGTTCTTCGCAGTTCGGAATCTTTGATGATGGTGGTGTAAGATGGAGAGGTGGGCGTTGATGGATTGCGGCCAAGGGCTAACAACTCACCTGGCGAATGGTGAAAATAAAAAAAAAAAACCCTATACTACCTCGGTTGGATTTGAACCGAGGCAAAAGCACACACCTTTTGGCATCGGTTCAGAACCGAGGAAAAAATCCTACCCCTTTTGTCTCTCCTGTATATGTCTCGGTTGCGGAACCGCTGCGTATAAGCGAAAATAACCGCTGTCGTTTCTTTTTACTGTACTAGTGGTTACAATTTGTTCTTTACTAATGAATTCAATCATCATCGTTATCTAAGTTGATGTTGATAAATAAAGGTTATTAGACAAACAAACATAAATTCCGTGGAAAACAATACTTGAAGCTTTCATCTACTACTTGTAACGAATTGCTACACTTGCCAAAATGTTAACATTTCTCTTTTGATCTCCTTTCTGTCACCAATGTGTTTGACTCGTCCATATATGTTTTTTCTCTAGTGACAAAGGTGACTTTTGTTAGTTTATTTATAGTCATGGTTGTTCTTCATCAATGACCTCCTTATCAACTACATGTCAACAATACATTCCTTATTGATGATTTGCAAGAAGAGATTTATATGTAGCAACCTCCCAGATTTGTTGCTAAAGGCAGTCTTCTGATATGTATTTCCTCTTCTATATCATCTTCACAAATCATTAACAATATGATGTCACTCAAATGCAAAAATAGATATTTTTACTAAGTCTTTATTGATTATATTAGTAAACCTTCGTACATACAATTTGTATGTACTAGCTTGAGGGGAATGTTAAATATATTATCTTTATCTTTTATTTTTAGTTAGTTTGTTATTATTTCTTATTTGTATTATGAACTTAATTCATATTTGTTCTTTATTGAAAACAGGAAAGATTAATCTTATACATAATTTTCACTATATTAAAAAAGATTCATATTTTTTTAATGATCAAGATTATCTTTAGAAACTTTCAAACCAAGCGTTGAAAAAACCATAAAACAAAGGCTAAACCCATCCTGGTTCATAACATAAATAACGTGTTTGGCTAAACCAAAAAAAAACATATATATACTCAAGTGGAATGCAATGATACGTCACCACCCCTCATGGCAACGATAACGATAGTGAACAAGTGTCGACGACAAATAATGAGACAATAAAAGTATGATTCCCAAGAGCTCTAATACCAACTGTAACTATGTAATGAACATAAAAATATTATTTTATTTATCAAAACCTTTAAAATGAAGAAATAACAATACATTGAAAAGTATAGAAATATTTCGGAGGTATTTTTCCTAATTTCCGTGGAGATTTCGTGGATATTTTTATCCTATAATAATTTATTAGTTTCAACAAAGAACACATGAAATCACTTCTAAATCATTTTGATTGTATTTCAAGAAATAAGACTGCTTTAGAAAAATGTTACAGTATTCCATATCCATTTTTTTCCTAGCACCGTAGACTCGGAGATTATTGTTAGAATACGCTCAAAATTACACTAGATGCTTGTGGCGGATTAGTCTTAGTATTTTTTTTGGCTAGAACTAATATAATGATGGAGATAAAAAAAATTATTGAAATTATTAAACAACATTATTGAAACATATATCCAAGTCTCGTTCTTGTGCTTTAAGCATATGTTATATCACACAAATTACGTACAAAGTGAAATACGATAATGAAAAAAAGCATAAATTTCAGAATTTATTATCTTTACGGATAAGTAATCATAATGGAGGGGATTAACATTATGAGCAAGCTATTGTATAATCTACAAAATAATGAACCGATTCAACAATCACTATATGTATAGTATGATATCTAGATCGAAGGGTTAGCATCCAAAACCGATCGGTCTATCTACTGTAACAACATTCGTCAACCAGGTCAAATCAGAATACATGATGATGTTGGACCGCAACGCTCGTATACATGGTCAAACCAGGATAAATGATGCTGGACCACAGCGATCGTCAACCAGGTCAAATCAGGTTAAATGATGTTGGGCCACAACGCTCGTCAACCAGGTCAAACCAGGTTATCTGATTAAAGATATTCATAAAGCTAATTATAAGCAACCGAGCGGATTTTAAGGTAAATCTGTTTAAGGTAAGTTTGTTTATATTTTATTAGGCTTGTGATAACCTATAAATACAAAACCAAGGCTAAAAGCCAGGTACGTTCTATTGATACTCAACTCATACTCATATTCTCAAATACTTAAAAGTGATAATCATTCACTAACTATTCAATTAAGAGCCAAAGCTCTTGATGGACGAGCGCCCGAGAAGATGACGATAGAAGCTGTGCGAGCACGATTCGAACTCCTCGAAGCTTCTCCGACGAGTAAAGACGCAACGGAATGGAAGCGAAGCTCTAGATTGAGAGCTGACTCTGCGCCCGAGAAGATGACGATAGAAGCTGTGCGAGCACGATTCGAACTCCTCGAAGCTTCTCCGATGAGTAAAGACGCAGCGGAATGGAAGCGAAGCTCTAGATTGAGAGCTGACTCTAAGGAAACTGAGAGAAACGAAATCGGTTGCAGAAAACCCTAAAATCTTGAACAAACCATAGAAAAGAGGGAAAACTCAAATTGGACCGATTAAACGGTTCAAACGCAAGATTGATCGGTTCAAAAGCGTTTAAACGGTGCAAATGGAGGTTTAATCGGTAGAAATCAAAGAACAAATGATAAAAAGGGTTTCAATCGGCTAAATGGAGGGAAATGGTTTGAGAAGGAAGAAACCCTAATGTGTGGTTGGAGATTGAAAAAGAAGAACGGGATGCACGGTTGCCTTCTTGACAGAGAGGGAGTGTAAGATCTTGAAAATATTTGTAATTAAAATGTAAGATCCATAAAAAAAAAATATTTATAATATACATTTTAAACATTTTATTAGTACGAATACTTTAAAAAATTGATAGAAAAATGTAATTTTTGGATATAAAGTTATAGTAATTTTAGACGGGAGAGCTCACAGTTTTTATAAACTTATTTAGGATTTTTTTAGAATGTGATAGTAATATAAACATAGTAATAGTGAATATTGAATATGAATATTAAAAATATTAAATAATTATGGAAGAGAACACTCCCGTCGATTTAATCATTCAGAGATCAGAATGGTGATAAAACATACTTTTTGACTAGTACCAATGACTCGTAAACGTGACATAGTAAAAATAGAAATCGTCAACATGAATATATTAACATTTTGGCTCAATAGGCCAAGGGGGGGGGCTGGATTTACTACAACCAAAATTCTAGAGAACTATTGTGAGAGAAATAGTTAGAGGAAATTCTAGTTAAAGAGAGGAATTTCTGAAGTTTCCGGAGAACGTTTGAGAAGAGAAACTCGTCTGGAATAGATGTAAGGGACGCGAACTTTCTGCGTCTTTCTGTTTTGTATAATCTGAGTCTTGAATATGCATAATTTTTCTTTTGTCTGATTTTAAATCTTAAATATGGAGTATTTTGTTTCTGTATGATTTTGAATTTTAAATGAGAATATGTTTTTTTGTGTGTTTATATCCAAGTGTGATAGTTGTAAAATGTGATATTGATTATGTTATGTCAATTGTATGTTATTAGTGGTTTATTTTTGTATTTTGGAAGGATTCGAAATTGTCTAACAAAAAACCGCTCTGCCAGATTCCAATTTCTTGTTTTCCCCAAACTTTTATTGTTTTCCTTATTTTTTATTGTATTTGGAAGGATTGAAATTGTCCTAACTCGGCTCGCCAGATTCAATTCGTTGTTTCCTCCCCCCAAACATTTTATTGTTTTCCTTCCTTATTTGTTTTATTGTATTTTTGGAGGGGATTAGAACTTGTCTAAACGGCTCTGCCAGATTCAATTTCTTGATTCCCCAAACTTTTTATTTCCTTCCGTATTTATTTTATTACATTTTTGGAAGGATTAGAAGTTTTCTAACCGGCTCTGCCAGATTCAACTTCTTGTTTCCCCAAACTATTTATTTCTTTACTTATTTATTTTATTGCATTTTTGGAAGGATTAGAAGTTTGTCCTACCCGGCCCCGGCTTTTGTCTGTTTTTTTTTTTTCTTTTTTGGCCAGATTCAACTTCTTATTTTCCTTCCCCAGTACATAGTATTGTTCTTGTTATGAATTATATGTATTGATGAGATTTAGAAGTTTGTCTAACCTAACCCCCCACCCGGCTCCTGCCAGATTCAATTCTTTGTTTCCTTCCCCCTGAATTTTTTATATTAAGATTATTTTTATGATTGTCAAATTTGTAATTCTTTCTTCTATGCATTTATAGTAATGTTTTAATTATTGTTAATTGTTTAATAATTATCCTTGTATTAATTCGACTATGGATGTTTATTGTGGATGCTTTTATTGAATGATTTTTTTGTTTGCTGAAATTAATCTTGTTGGGTTTTGAATAAGGGTTCTGTAATAGCCTTGTATATGGTTTATTAAATATAGATACTGTTTGAGGTTGTTGTGAGAGGAAGTAAAATTAGGCATTTTAAGATTTAGAGCAAAGAAACAAGGTAGATTACTTAAATAAACAAATTGTTAATTATTTGAAGGCCTCCCTTTGTTGGTAGGATAGAGGAACCTTAAAACCCTTAGTTGGCACATCCCTTACTAGAGCCAGCCCTGGCCCTGGTCGCAGTCCGTTTTGACTAGTCATATGTGCTAGCGTCGAAGGTGAGTTTTGATTCGTTTCAGACAATCGTGGGTCCGTCTCCGGTGACGCAATTCACTTGGGTAAAGAAAAATTCTCTATTAGATGAAAATAAAAAAAACAAGTTGGATTGTAGATGCATATATTAATCAGGTAAAAATTTCATATATATTTTTTATTTATCATTACCATTGAGCCCAGACTTTAATATGTAGTTCCTAAGATATGTGATGTTTTTGGTGATCCAGTCTTTGTTTGGTGAAATTGTTGAGTTGTTATACTCGTTAATGGGCAAAATGATTTTATACTATGAAGCATGATATCTTGGCAATATGTTTATTATCGATACCAAAACGAGTTTATTTATGAATTCATGATTACACGATGGCACCTGCTTGCGTTCGGTGGATAGCAGGTCTGCATTGTTTGGTTTTTCTGCCCTGTCTGGCGGGCTTGAAGAAATCATTCCTTATGAATGATGTTTTACTACCGGGAGTAGTATGTTCTAGTTATACCCCCATGAGAGTTATGGTATGAGCAAGTAAACTGAGGTTTATGGAAGCAGGCAGCGAGGGGTCTGACCTAGGCTTCCCAAAGTAGCCATAGTATGTAGTTGAGGCTTAAGGAACAGCAGAGAGCGTCCTGATCATAAGGCTTTCAATGAGTAAGCATGGTACCCTTGTAAGAATTTATGGAACAGGAGTAAGATGATTTTGCTAATGAATGACTTATGACATCGGAATCATGACTATTTTTCATTGCAGAAATACATGATTTTCAATATTTTTGTTACAGTTTTAATGATTTTATGATATTGTTGGCTTACCCTTATTTGTTTGACTATGGATCATTAACTCTTTATATGTGATTAGGATAATGTTGCAGATGCGGTTGAAAAAGCTTAGAGATGAAGAGTGCGGGGAAAACCTTTCAGGGATTTTTGAAAAAGAATAAATTTGTATTGGGAAGATGATGTTTGATGGTAAAATTTAATCAGTTTGAATTTCATGTTGAAGACTATATTGTTTAAAGTTTGTAAGTTTGGTATTGACTTGGAGTAATTGAAATAAAAGTTTGATTGTTTATATGAGAAATCAAATTAATTTAGTCTCTACTATCAGTAATACCCTTTAAAATATTCGGGTGTTACAGGAGGTACCTGCACAAGACACTCCGACGCCCAAGTTAGGCGCGTGATTGAAGAGCTGATGGAATCCTTTTCATACCTTAGCTCTTAAGGAGCATGGGTTACTATAAATACCCAACTCCTCTCTTGTATTAGCACTTTTGAGATTAATGAGAATTGATTTTTCTGAATCAGAAACTATTCTCTTTGAAGTCATAGGCTAGAGATCCAAAGCTCACTCTAGCACCTTCCATGGCACCTCTTCCTCCCTTCCCATTTTCCATTTTCACGGTGGTTTCTCTCTCCTACCTCCACGCTCCCCTCTCCTTCCACTACAAGAACAATGGCAATTTATACAGATTATTATATACGGATTTTTATCCGTATATAATAGGGATGTTATATACGGATTTTATATACGGATCTGTGGAATAGCCTTACATACGGAAAAATCCGTATATAATGAGGTAAAATGTGTCTATACGGATTATCCGTATCTACTATCGGTGGTAAAATTGGTGCGTGTAAGCGGGACCTTTTTTCAAGGATAGAATCCGTATGTAAGACCGTTGTAAGTTGCCAAAAATATTACCCACCCCTATTTTTATAACGGATAATGGAGATAATTAATATTAAAAAGTAAAACTAATAATATAGAAGTATCACTTTTCTTCTCCCTCCTTCCCTCCCTCGAGCCAAGTTTCCCCCTTCTCGAGCCCTACTATTCGTGCTTCTCCACTCGTACGTATGCCTCTCTCCTCGTCATTAATTCTTTATCTTCCTCACATCACTGCAACCTTCTCCTCGTTCAGGCTTATTCTCCCTCATGGAGCGTATTCGTATGCTACGCAAACCTTCCCCTCCTTTGAACCTCTCTCAAAGGCTAACTTGAAGTCTTCCTCTGTCGCACGCAGTGAAAGGCCTCTTCTATCGAACACCCTAGGGCTGGAACATTTTCCTAATGGGTTGTGCGTCGTTGCCCCATGCCGACACAAGCTCGTTCAGCAAACATGTAAGGAGTAGGACGACCTCCCGTGGTTATTTGGAAACCTTCCTCTGGGTAAGTTAATCCAAATTTGCTTCATTTCATAGTATCTATAATGTTTACATTGACCGATATGTTCTTGTTTTCTTGGAGGTTGAATCCCCGAATTTGAAACCCTAGTTGGTTTTTTTGTTCCCCCCGTTGGAAGAGATAAGGTGAGCTCCAATTGCCTTCTTGCACCTTCCAGTTATTAATGCATTAGAGACTTGGTTGTGTTTAAGTTCACATGTGATGATTTGTTTTTGTGTGATTGTTACTTTGTTTGTGATTTAATAGATGATAGGAAGCTTAAGGTGACCGGACTAGTTGATTTTAATATTGAAAGAATGATTTTCCATAAAAAAAATAGCTTTTCTGATTTTGGGGGATGAATGTTAAGCTTGTTGACATAATTTTTTTTGAGAATAAGCATAATTCTGAGTCTTCATTTAATAGATGGTTGAACAAAAAGTGATTCAAGGTTTTGAAATGAAGTTGTCCTTCCCCCATTTATTTTCCCCATGGCCAATAATTTGCTGGAAATTGAATGGTTTCAAATTTGCCTTGAGAGAAGATTTGGACGAAGGTTGTCAAAATGAAATTCCCTTTACTAGGGACTTAGGGACTCGAAAAAAAAAGGCATCACATGCTGGACCTGTTGTGATTTTAGACACACGGATGCCAACTGTGGTCCATGATTAAAGTAAGTCAGTGCATAAGCTGGAGTTTGGTCAATATGATCACTATGAACTTCAAAAGTGTTACTACATATATAGTTGGAACTAACAAAATTAAGGAATAAGGAGAGCTAATAATTTATTTCTTTGTCCTATGTTACATCATCTTATATTGTTGGTTGGTACAGAGGGTATTAAAAACATTTCTATCAAAGAAAATGTTTATGGCTAGGCCTATGGTGTCCGAACTTGTTATTTTGAGTCATGTAAAATCATCATGAGTACTGCTAGAATTCAGAGACTTACGAGGAAGGAGCATAAAGGAAAGTTGTAAGTTGACGTGAGGAAAGAGGGATTTGCATAAGTTGTATTTCAAAAAGTGGTGGTAATCTTCAATTATTTTCCTTCATCTTGAGACAATGCCTGCGGTTATAGTGCAGACGAATTAACATTACTATAATATCAATACCTTATGGTTTCCCTATCTTAGTTCTTAGATTAGATGACTTTAAATTCCCTGGGGCAAAAAGCCATATTTTCCATGTCTAACAGATTTTTTGATAACCTTACTAAATATTTCTCCAGAGAGAATCACGGCCGTCAAATGTGGTCTTGACAAGAAGCCAATTATTCGGAAATTTTGGCCTGGTCCAGCACTTGAACGTAATGGGAGCCATCAATCCTTGCCACCTATAAAATATTTGCATTTACATGAATGTGACTCCTTCTCTGTAAGTAAAGTTTAAAGAATTTTCATTATCTTCCCTTGTGTGAAGCTGGAGGTGCTTTCCATCAGAAATCCTTTTGAATTTGAATGGCTTCTGATCCTTTTTGCACTGTCAGATTCTTCATGTTGGATAATTTTTTGATGGATTGACTGATTATTTATAAATTCTTAAAGCTCTACTTTTATTTATTTTTCTCGTCGGTCTATTATTGAGCTTGATTGGCTTCTTCATACCATAGTGAACATAATTGATTGGAGAAGAAGTTCGATCTACAATGAGTCGCATCTTCTAAACTACTTGTGTCACTTCTAAACATTTATTCCTTTTGACAAATTATAAAGTATAAACAATAATTTATCGTGTTCTTAATGCCTTATTCTGAACAATTTAGATTATTAGTTGTTAACTTATCAATTGACTTAGAACACTAGTGTCAAGGAATGAAAAACGAGGGCTAAGAATTTTTCTTTAGAAGTTGACAGTCGTCAAGTCCTGGAAGTAGTCTCTCCACTTTATAATTTTCTGGATCCTTTTTTTGCTGATACATCTATAAAAGTTAAGTTTCTGAACATGTTCTTTTGTGTGGTTGATGACCATAAAATGAGTATTTTAGTGTATAATTTATACTTTTTTTCTTGGATTGTTTTTGATTCTTTGTCTATTTTAAACTTATTATTTCGTGTTAGGTTCGTGTCGCATCTGTAGAAGCACTAGGGCAGATGGTTGGTCTCATAACACGAGTACAGTTAAAGACTTCCCTACCAAGGCTTATCCCTACAATATTGGACTTGTAAGTATTGTCTTTAAAGCATTTTATATTTTAGTTATGTATGGTTCATATTTAATTCGTTTTTTTTTTCTATTTAATGTTTGATTTCTCACTAGATTAAATAATAAGAACCTTAAAATATCACTAAACTCGTATTATTATCAGATGAATTCACAGAATATCTTTCTTATGTAGGTATAAAAAGATCAAGATATATCTTTTTTGGGTACATGCAGTCTCTTTATTAACAACCTCCACTCCTGGTCCAAGACAAGTGACATGAAAACCTAATTACTACTGCTTCTAGTCTAAATAAAAGATTTAAGATAAATATTGAAAACATTGCTTGTAAAATTAATTGTATACTTTTCACTTGACAAACCCTTTTTCCCTTAAGGGAATAGAGAAAATTGGTTTTCCTAAGTGTGGTTAAAAGCCAGAGAAATGAGTTTAAGTGCACTATTGAGTGTATCAAATATTCACATCTTTTCATCATCCCACAGCAGCTATGGTTCGATATGGCCACAGTGAGGTATCTCCCAAGTTTGGGCATCGCAAGAGCCAACCAACAAGGCCAAGAAGGTTGCAGTTCCCTAACTATCTTTTTTTGTTTTTATGCTTAACCTTTGTAACAGTAAAACCCATGCATGCTAATTATTTACTTTTACTTATTTGTTTTTCATTGTGATTACTATGTGCTCTCCACTTTCTTCCTTGGTCTGTCCTATATGTGGGTGGCTTCCTTGTCATCATGTACTTTGTTTCAGCCAAGAAAGAGGTCATTTCCTTTCCATTAATTCCACACTGCCCCCTTCTTCTTTCACGTATCAAGTCTCTCATTTCTCCAATAATATAGTGTTTTCCATGTCACAAAGGGTCCTCCACTTATTGTTTTCAGCCGTGTGTTTTTGTCTCCTCCCATGTGCACTTTTCAATTAAAAAAACAAATGAATTCCCATCATTCACGTGCTCCCAAGGCCGTGCTCTCCATATTGATGCTCATGGGCTGCCTTCTCAACAAGTGATTCTTTCATGTCATCATGCACCATGCCTTACTTTCCCAACCAAACCCCACTACCAACAAAACTCCAACCACACAACACACACACACTCAACAACACACCTAACCCCAAACTTCCCAACCTCCCAACCCACACCCCCAGAAAACCACTTCATCCCCAACACCCACTCATCCACAACGCCTACCACCCACTCCCCCCACACACTTCCTAAACCAAACCCCCACCTACTACCCCACCTTCCCACTCCTTGCCTTTTACATTCCACCCCCACCTCCCCCCACAAACCCCCCCCCTCCCACTCGCCAACAACCGCACCACCCACTCCGAACCTCCACCCTTAAACTTTCACCCCCAATAACTAGTCCCACTTCCCCCCTACCCCCCCCAAAGACACCCACCCCCACCCACCCCAACCTCACCACACTTCCCCCACCACCCCCCCAATCTCTTAACCCGCCCACCCTTTCCCCCTCACCAACTTCCACTGACCCCCTCCCCCCACCACTCACTCCACCCCCCATCTCCCAAACAGCACACACCCCACTCTTCCCAACCACACTCTACCCAATTCACCACCTCCAGCAAACCCTCACTCTTCCCACTAACCAACACCCACACACTCACCCAACCACTCCTTGAGACCAATTTCCTTTGAAGCTTACTGGAATAAAAAATAGCAGAGACAAAAACTTACTTACTAGTGTGTTTTTTTTTAAATGTTAATCATTTGATGTCATGAATTAACTTCTCTTTTTTGTTTTTGTATAGTTATTCCTTGCTTGTTAACTGTAATAGATCCCTTATAAGCTCATGCTATAATAATCTTGGTGATAACGAATTTCTCATGTTACACTATCAATTTCATTTCATAAAAAATTTTTAAATGGGAATAAATAAACAAGTTTTAGTTTTTAAGATGATAAATTATTCGGGGAAAAGAATATACACGAAACGATAAATGATAATATAAAATAATTGCAAAATATTACTCACATTTTCAGAAACCTTTGGTTTTAATTATCCAGTAACGTGATTTTGATTTTGAATAAGATGCATACAATGAGTTATAGGGGCAGGTATTGATGGTTTTGAATTTTCCATGTAACATACATACACTTACATGCTTCTTTAAATATAGTACATTGCTCCTGCTTTGAGTTTCAGAGTTTTGATGTTCAAATTGCTTTGTCCCATATCTGGTTTGTACTTTTCTTTAAGATTAATCAATGGTTTTGTTTTTGCACAAGCTTATAGCAATGGTATGTATTTCTTAATTTGCTGTTTTCCTTTTCATCTTTGTGGTCACCTTGGTATTTTTGGCATTTTTTTTTTTTGTTTAAAAAATGTCCAAAATTGTTAAACTGTTATTAAACCATTAAAACATTTAAATTAAGTTTTCTAAAGACTGCTAAGTAAAATAAGAACAAGATCAGATCCAATAGCTAAATAGACAAAATAAATCCTCTTGAACAAATGGCTAAATCTGAAATACAAGTTTGATTTGATGATTGTCTAGGTGGGCTTTGAGATGATTGATGCATTTGCTGAGTCTTAGGGGATTCCTATGAACACTTCCTATTCCAAAGCCATTTTCGGAAAAGGTTTGCCCGCTGCCTTGCTTAGATATTTCTATTTGCTATTTTTTCGTCCTTGTTTATTGTATTGAATAAATTTTTTTTTTTTTGCAATTGGTTTTGTTGGCAGTTTTGTTGGTGAAGTTCCTTTGTCTTCCTTGCAAGCCTCCTCGGACTTCCATAATCTTGAAGTGGTGAATTAGTAAGGAACAATATGGCTATTTTTTTTTCCTCTTCTTCCATGTGATATTTTAACTTTTAGTTGTGCAAGGTGTTGCTGTCGTATATAGCCTTGTCAATTTCCACTCACAAAAATTTTATTGACCACGAGTTCCCTTTAATCGCTTAAGCTTATAGTCTACTTTGAAGGGTAGCTTTCTAAATCTGCACATTGAATTGAAATTTACTCTTATTAGTTTTGGCATTGTTGTGAAGTTATATGTACTATCATAGTTTGTAACAGTTAAAAGATTGAAAAAATGTTTATTTCTGCGGTCAATTGCAGCAGCAAACAATTTCCCGTCCACCTTGCAGTGCATTTTTGGTTGCATTTATGGTACTAGAATATCCTTTTATTTAATGATTGAGCTTATATTTGCTAATTAATGTTTTTTTGTTGTTCTGAAAACTTGTAATTCCTTTGTTTCAAAGTTGATTGCTTAAGAATTGGCCAGTGTAATTAAGATTTTGCACATGCACTATAGTAAGGAGACTTGTGGCACTTGAATTTGAAGCTTCATGGTATATAGTTTAATATGATTATTGTACATATGAATATATTTTCTTAGAATTTGTCTCACTTTTCTTTGAGGTTGCTTGATTTTTTGTTCTTTCATCTTTAAGAGGTTGTTGAAATATATTCTGTTACCAAGAGAAAGCTATAGTACCTGCATAACTGCTATATACAAGTGCATTTATTTAGCTCTTCTTAAACATTTATATACGGATTTATTCCGTATCTAATTTATAATTATACGAAAATTATATACGGATTTATCCGTATAATAATTTCCTTCCGTTATAATTTATATACGGATAATCCGTATACTAATCCGTATATAATTTATTATCCGATAAACCGTATATAAACCTAGCTACGACGGTATTATTACGGATTTTTTGTCCGTATGTAATCCCGTATATAAAACAAGTATTATATACGGATTTTTGGTCTTATATCTGATTTTTTGCTGTATCTTAATACACTTTTTTTCTTGTAGTGTTTCGCTGTGCCCACCCCACCCCTTCCACGGCCTCTTTAGCGCATGGCGTCCGCTCCTCCATTCCACGTCTTTGGCCTTTCCTCTCACGCACAGAAACGCCATCTCATTTCACATTTCACCTCTCGCGCATCAAACACGCACATCCACATTCTCCCTCTCGTTTCTCCATCTCGCAAGCCACATCTTCCGATTTTCATCTTATCTGTAAGTCTCATCCTCTCATATTTTCTCACTTCTTCTTCAACACAGAACCACATCTTT
>NW_025909942.1:0-19651 GCF_018835915.1 Vigna umbellata
AACGCAAGAAAAGCAACCAGAAGGAAAGAGGCTAGGAATAGTTTCAATTCTCCTTGTCATCAATAACATCGTTCTTAATGCAAAGTTTATGTTTAATTACTTAAGGAATTAATAATTGAACATAATTCTTTATAACTTGTTTTAAGGAATTAAACCAAGATACTGTGATGTTGATGTTTGAACGCAAGTTATATTGCTCAGAATAGTTACTGTAATGTGGTCATGAAGTCAATTCCAATGAAGCTTTCTTTAAATTTTAATTTCAATTTTAAATTGTCATCTAGTTTGAGATTATTAATTCACTTATATTTTGTTGTTCAAATTGATTTTGATAAATAAATTTTAATTGAATAACGTAACACAAATTCCCTGAGTAGAACGATACTTTATTTATCACTGTATTACTTGTAACGATTTGGTATACTTGCCAAAAAGTTAACAGACATCCTTCAACAGGGGTGACATCCTTCAACGGAGGTGACATCCGTTTAAGGATGTCAACATCCGTTTAAGGAAAATCGGATGTCAACATCCGTTTAAGGAAAAACGGATGTCGACATTCGTTTAAGGAAAAACGGATGTCAACATCCGTTGAAGATGTCACCTCCGAGGTTACGTTTTTTATTTTAGAGTTTGTTTTATTAGAGGACATTTGTTGAAGGATGTCACCTCCGTTGATGTATACTTCCTCACGCTGGTTTATGCTTTGGACGCTCCTCGATGTTCCTCCACACCACGGCGGCGACGCTCCTTCACACCACGGCGGCCATGGAAGCTTTCAAACCAAAAAAAGAAACTGGGAAGAAAAAGGAATGGAGTGCGGGAGGTAGGGAGGTGAAACGAAAATGGGGAAGGGGAAGAGAGTTCCGTTGGTGGGTACTGGGAAAGTAAAATTAGGGTTTCAAATTATTTAAAATAGGGTAAAAATAAAAATCTTTTTAACTTAAAGGATATAATTATATTTAAAATAATGTGGGGAGGTGGAGAAAGTATAGAGTGGTGGTGGAGGAAGCAACACACGTCCGGATTGTTCAGTTCGGTATAAATTACCGGATCTCGGAGTCCATTTTTGATGGGACAATCCAGGAAGAAATGGCCCGTTTATTGATATATAGTTTCTTTGCATTTTTTTTTCAGAAACTATTTTTTGAAGCTGAATTTAAAATTTTAAAAATTAATACATCTGAAAATTCCTTTTTTTATTTTCAAATGTTCGATTGTACGACCTTTAAATGCTTCAGAATTTCTCTATATCGATAATTAAAAGTGGTTCGTATTCCTTAAAGATCTTATCATTATCTAATCAAGGTTCAGAATATGGAAGCAGAAAAAATCCCCCCTACTTCGTTAAACATATATCGTTAATAGTTCAATTTATAGTCAGGACTGATTCCTTGGTCACGTTTTCTTTCATGTTTTTTCTCATTTATATATTGTTAAGAAAATAAAGATGGATTAATATTTTTTTACTTTTTACCACGTAGAAAACGTTAAAAAAAAGTCTTATCCATTACACTAGATGCCATTATCATGGGATTATTCACTTAACATGCAATCTTTTAGCCAGGATTATCATAAAATACCTGCACAGGCTAAACAAACTACGTTAAAATTTACTTGATTTTCCTATGAAATAGAGTTGCTATAGCAATACACTATAACAAACCAATGGGTCGCGTATAGTAATTCAACATGGTTTCACTGTTTCAGAGATGTATTCATCAAGAAAAAACTCGAGAGATTCAGCATTAACAGGATTTCCACCAATGTGAAAATGGCACCCAAAAATTAACGAGACCATTTTTAGCGGTTCAACGTCATTCATACACCAACTGTAAACATTTTTAATTAGTTTCCAGAACACATTTAGATGTATCATCAATTCTTGAGAACCTTACAACTCCACGACATATAGAGGCTATTAGTGTACAAAAGAAACAAGGGGGAAATTATGGCTGTCCACCTCAAAATGCAAATTTGTACCAGAGAAAAACAACGGTTTACATAGTTTCATAATGTGTTTCCTTTTGTTTTTACATTTCCAAAATATCATATGATACCAAATGGAACTATTTTCTTTCCTTGCAACTAATACGTCTTCAAGTTCAAGCTGACCAGTTGCGGCAGCAATTTCACCAAAATTAACTTCATACTCTTGTACCCATGAAAGACTGAAAGGCAACAACAAGAGCAATTTAGAAAATATTGGTAGCATGCATCGATCGTGAACAACACGGTGCAAAAATTGACACTACTGATGTTTCAATTGAAAAGCTGCATTCTATGTCCATTGTTAAAGTAAATTCAATCTCCCAAATATTTCCTAGGATGATTATCACATAATCAGAACATTCCAAGTTCAACAATCTTAAATTTCACTTGAATGGTTTAAAACTATGTAATCCCACACTACCAAAAGTGTACACTAGGACAAACATTTATTAGAAAAAAGAACACAGCGAAGTTCTGCTCCAACAAAAAATACACATTCCCTCTAACTCTTTGTAATCATGACAAACAGCTATTTCAAGAATAGAAGACAAAACAAGAAGCAAAGCAGATTTTAGCAATTAATACGAGGATCTTATTTGTGAATCTCTGCAAAAGATTCACAAACCAAGTCTGAGACAAATAAAAAAAATCTGCTTACACGAAATTGCTAATTCACTGTAAAAGTTAAAAATAACAAATATCCACATATATTCCCTACACATGCCATAAAATATATACCACTGGATTTCGTGTACGTATTGCATCAGTAGATATTAAAATATCATCGTACCTTTACACCTGCTGGGGAGTTTCCTGGCTTAGTAGTGGTAGTACTGTTGAGCTTTGCTTTTTTATCAGCTGGCTTCAATATTTGGAAAGAGCACATCAGTGTCTCATCAACACTCATCATAGCACCAGCATTGTCAAACTCCCCACAATAATTAGGTGCCGAAAATATTGTTACAAGCTGTCGGTTAGCAAAGAACTCATACCCATCCTCCACCACCTGGTCAAAACTCAAGACATCAATCCAATTTAAATTTAGTAGCACGTCTTCTTGATGGATACTATCCTTCAATCTAAATGCAGAAATGTAAAAATGAAGCTAATGAATGGCATGTGAAAGGGAGAAGAAGTTTAGCCTCAATGAATAACCTGTGTAAGAAATTATATGGAAAATAGTAGTTCCAAGATTGTATGAAGTAAAGCAAGTGTAATAATTCTGATAGATAGATAAACATTGCTGGAAAAGTCTCACAATACTTTTAGTCAAAAATGGAGATACAAACTCAACCCTTTGAAGACTTGCGATAATACATTGAACACTTAAGGCAGAAGTTTAACCTGATGAGCACGACAAATAAGATCCAAATCATGTTTCTGAAGAAACTCCGAGACCTTATCAGCACCAAATGTATATGAAACTCCCCTATCATTCATTCCCCAACCTTGAACCTCTTTGCTTGGATCTGACCAGAGGAGATCACAAAGCAAACCTGTATCAGGCACATCAGTGGGCCGTAGTAGATTTCTAATTTGATCCAAATTATGTAAATCAGGAGAAAGGCCCCCATGCATGCACAATATCTTTTCATCAATGAGTGCTGCCACAGGCAGGCAATTGAAGCATTCGGTAAATGTCTTCCATAACCTTACATTGAACCTTCTTTTACACTCGTCATAAAATCCATATATACGGTTAATAGATGCACATTCATGGTTACCCCTCAAAAGAAAAAAGTTCTCAGGATATTTTATTTTATAAGCTAGGAGAAGGCATATTGTTTCCAAACTCTGCTTCCCTCGATCCACATAATCCCCCAAAAATAAGTAGTTAGCCTCAGGAGGTAATCCACCATACTCAAAAAGCCTTAAAAGATCAGAATATTGACCGTGTACATCACCTGAGAGATCAAAAAAAGGGTAATAAGAAATCATCACACCTTTTTTTTTTATGTAAACCATAATAAAGTACTATGTGGCAATTACAATACTAAAGGAAAGTTATAAATAGATCATGTATACCGAAACCAAGATCTTTGCAGATTTGTATACCAGACAATGTCAAGCCAAAAAGGGAACAATTGATATTGCCAAGCCCTATTTGACACTGGTTAAATTTCGTCTTTTCAAATAATTGCTTCAAGCAGAATTATTATTTGAACTCAGAGATATCAATTCTTCTTTCACCAATGCTAAGTAACTTATTTTACATGAATACTGGATATCTTTGTCAAAGTTCTTTTGTTTCAAATAACTGCTTCAAGCAGAACTATTATTAGAGTCCACAAATAATTGAATACAAAGTCCTCAATCACTAATGCCACATTAATTGGTTATACATGGATACTGGATATCTATACCACTTTGAAGGGGAGTTTCACGACTGCAAACAAAATAGCTTTTTCTGTTTGATTTTACCCTATTATTCATGTCTAGGAATATGTTAGTGAATGGTATTCATCGAACAGATGTTCTTGATTCATGTGGTCCTTTACAAAGTACAACCATACAGAACTTTTGCTGAAGCTCTATTTGAGATCGGATATCTAATATTGTTTTATACTTAGAATTTAACGGCCCTGGCTTAACTGGCTAAGCATAAATGATACATACAGATGTTCTGATGTAACAAATTAATATCTCTTGTACAAGAGAAATAAATTATGTGTGAAAAAATGATCGACTAATGGAGATGTAAAAGTTTTTTAACTACTTTAAAAGCTTATTTTTTCAAAGTTCTATTTGAAAAAAGGGTTAAACGAGTTTTTTGGTGACTCCAAATTGACTCAGTAAAATTGGTACTAACAAAGAAAAAACATCCAACATTCAATAACTATGTAAATTTTTTAATTAATAATGTTGACATGCTAATTTGACACTGCCACATGCGAATAAAATATCTTACTAAGATGATTACATGCAACACTATTAATTCAAAAGTACTAGAGTAACTGTTAGAATCAAATTAGCATATTTATTAAATGTAGGATATCAAAAACACTGAAGAATTTTTGGAACTATCAATTTCAATACGGGCAAATTTTAGAAACACCTAAAACTTGTTTAACCCTAAAAAATTACTAGCTAATTTCAGGACCAAATTAACATATTTATTAAATGATGAATGCCAAAAACCCTAAAATAGTACCAAGTTTAATATGGGAAACTTTTGGAAGCACCAAAAACTTATTTAACTCTTAAAAAGGCTACTTTTTAAGAGCTCCTTGTCTTAAAATTTCTGTTTGACTCGGTTTCTTTAAAGGAGATGAAAAAAATAAAACAAAAGTTGGGGCAAACAACACTACAAATCATAGAAAAATTTTCCTTACATATCAAAATCTGAACAACCCGATTCGGAAACTCAGTTTACAAATTCAATTTAGCTCAACAATTCAACTTAGATACAACAATAAACTTGACTAGACCTATATGACTGAATCAGGACCTTCGGGATCTGAGAAAGAATTATATAGCAGCAGAGGTCAATTATGTTATTCTAATTAGAAACACATCTTCTATCTATGCCGTGGCTTAAAAAGCTTCATTCCCATATGATATAACTAATTCTGTGTTAGACATCAGATAAATAACTTAAAAATCTAATTGTGGGTGATAGACTCCATGCAACTAGTGATTAGGAAAATAAAATGAAAGGAGGGACATTTAATCAGTGGGTAAGTGGTTGGGAGAGGCTAGGCTCTTCAACTCCAAGTGATCTCACTCTTTCTTCTTGTGTTTTTATCTCTTTGTTCTTTCATCTCTGTTTGGGAACATTTCCCTGTAAATCATCAATAAATTCGCTATCTTTAAAACAATATTTGAATAGATATAATCAATTCTATCAATGGGTATCTGAGCTATCAATCCCAGGAGCATTTCATGGTTCATACTCAAAGGATGGAGGCAAGACTGGATTTTTTGGAGTGTAGATATGAGAATTTTGTGAAGGCTCGTGAGGAAAACAAACAAGAAATGAGGTGTGTTCTTCAGGAAGAAAAGAGCAACAAGTTATATGCAATTTAGAGGAAATGCTAAAAAGCCTCAAGCAAAAATTGAAGAGAAGAGGTCATCACACAGCACTAATACGACTAACACCAGCAATGAAGGTCAATTTGAGGGTTTGATTCACAGAAGGGATAAATAGTGCAAGCTTGAGATTCTCATATTTTTAGGCAAAGACTTATGATTGAACAGCAACATTGAGAAATATTTTGATTTATTGGTATCTGATACAGAAAAACTTCAAGCCGCTATGGTCACAGTGGATCATAAGGTGTTGGAACAGTACCAATGGCATGAGTTTTGTACTCTAGAACCCACGTGGAAGGATTTTCATACAACACTCACTGAGCAATTTCAACCATCCATGACCCAAAACGCATGAGTTCTTGGTAAGCCTCAAGAAAACCAATTCAGTGGAGCATTAAAGGGAGCCATTTGAACTGTATGATGGGCCATTCCAGGGAGTAGACCCCAAGTATCTTATGGAGATTAACTTGAATGGGCTAAATGATTTGATATGGGCTGAATTGAAGTTGCATCCATCGAAGGATTTACCCAAATAGATGAGGGATATGGACAACAAATTTGAGAGAAAATTACTTTTCGGTCAAAGGGTTCCTTAGAGTAATAAGGGAATGGGTTATAGTTAGAGCTACTCATGTACAAGAATCTATGATGTACAAATACACAATACAAGTATCAGATACAACATGACACATATTTGATTCGGCGATTCGTCTCATCCTTAAATATAGGACACAATACGTTTAAAACTCTATGCATATATATAGCTCACAAAATAAAATAAATATTATTATAACTCTTAAAAAAACATATTAAAATTGAAAATTATTATTCAATATTATCTAAATGTTTATATAAATAGTGAGAATTGTTTCTATCTACATTTGTTATCAGTGTTTTGTTTTTTAATTATGTAGTACTCAAATATCAAAGCCGGAAAATAGTTTCATGGAATAAATCATAAAAATTATATATTTTATGTTTGTTTAATGTTTGGAATAATATAAAAAATTAACATAAGGATGGTTAAACACTAAAAAGAAAAAAAATGTCACTGTTATATATACATATATATATATATATATATATATATATATATATATTAATTGAATGTTACAGCTGAGGCTAGTTTAGGAAAATTGGGTAGAGTCTTGGGATGTGTTGTCTTATACAACATGGGTAATAAAGTCTTACTCAAAGGACAATACAAATTTATAAAACAGGATTATAATTAGCTCACACCCATAAAGCAATAGTGTTAGCTTTGCAACACCTTTCTGAAGCACATTTTCTTATCATTTTTACCTGCTGACTGACACTTCACTGATATGTATTTTAAATTTTAAATGTATCCAAACGAATCTGTGTCAAATAAATCCTACGCAGATACACAGGCTTTTTCCACCTACGGTGCTTCACAAACAAGAATGATGACTTGGGAGATAGAAAGCAAGAGGCAGCATACAATAAAAAGTAAGAACACATACTCGGAAAGTGATTCTAGTAGCCTAAAAACCACAAGTACTTTCAAGAGCATAGGATTTAAAATAAAGTTCAATGCTAAAATGCAATAAATGAGAAGAAGGGGCTGTTTTTAGATGTGATGACTTGAGAATTAAATTCTAAAATAATTTTAAAGGGCTTGATCCCTCTCATAATCTTCTATTTATAAAAATAAATTGATAAAGACTTAGACACAATATAATCATGATAAATAGGGTAACCTAAACACAATATAATCATGATAAATAGGATAACCTAGACACAATATAATCATGATAAACAGGTAATCTAGACACAATATAATCATAATAAACAGGGTAATCTAGACACAATATAATCATGATAAATAGGGTAACCCTAGACATAATATAATAATGATAAATAGGTAAATATTCTAACACTCCCTTTCAAGTTGGAGCATACAGATTGTATGTGCCAAGCTTGGAATAAATAAACTCAATCTAACAAAATCAACTTGTCTAAAATGTCAAGACAATAGACGTGGTAACTTTGGCTTCGAAGAAGATGCACATATGCTTCATATCATCAAGAGAGAATGTCTATAAACCAAATTGGACTCACAAACCAGCGTAACCAAAGAGACTCTTCATAAGCTTATGGAGAATAATATTGGACAACCACGAAACTTCATCTAGCACCATGAACCTTCAAGTAGGATGACTTTGACAAGGTTGATTTCCATCAAAAGTGGATGACGAGTGGTAGACATCGACAAACTACAAAGACTGAATTTCCATCAAATAAGGATGGGTCTGCATGGCTAAAAGCGACAAACGGTAGAGATTGGATTCCATTATTGACTGATGGGGCCTGCAATGGTTGAAAGTGACAAACTACAGGGACTAAATTGACATCATCGATTGATGGGGCCTGTAGTGACTGAAACATACTACAGGGACTAAACTGCCATTATTGACTGATGGGGGCCTGCAGTAGTTGAAAGTGACAAACTACAGGGACTAAATTGCCATCATTGATTGATGGGGCCTGTAGTGGCTGAAACATACTCCCCTCACGGCAAACGACCGAAATGATGACACACCGATGACAAATCGTGAAGGTGGAAGATCATAATGGTCTCCATAATTCATCAAAGCATCCAAAAACACATATGACAAGGGAAATTATTTGACAAGGACCCTTAATCTTGCAAGAAATAGACTCCCCTCATGTCATGAGCAACCTTCAACCCATGACTTTAGTGTTGAAATTCCTTGGTGTTAACCAGTTGATAACACCGACTCTCCTTAGAGACTTTTAAATAAATGACACAAGTCATCAAGAACATCACAGTTGCTACAATATGCGAAGCTAAACAAATATTATGAAAGGAGGCTAAACAAAGGTAAAATGTTGAAATAGAGAGTTTTATTTTATTTTTTTATTTGGTCGAGCGAGACGAACGACAGTGGCGCGGTGTGATTCTGACACCAGGAAGGAAGGTGGCATGTGACAAACACGCCCTGGAAGCTTATCGGAGAGAAGTCGTGCGTGACAGCGCGTGTGGATGAGAATGAGGCAACGACTAGGGATGGGTCGTGCTCCTCGAGGCACACAAAACCCCTAACTTTGCCAGAGAAAATGTGATGACGGCGAAGGCGGACGTCGGACAGATGTAGCGCGCGTGGCGGCGCCTAGATGAGAACTAGCCCTCTCGCTCAAGGAGGCGATCTAGATCCATTAGTCGTCGGACTAAACTGTGGCAGCAGATGGCAACGACGACAGTAGATGGTGGTTGGCAGCAGACAGCAGCTGACGATGGTCGTTAGGGACAACGACGAACGGTGGGCGGCAGCGGACATCGACAGACGGTGGCAAACAACGAAAGCGGCGGACAGTGGCGAATGGCGCCGAGAACAGAGATTGATGGTGACAAACTTCTGTGGACAGCTCCTCACAGTGGCAAAACAATGCTAGGTGGACAACGACAAATGGCACTAGACAACGACAAATAGTGCTAGACAGTTGCAGACAACAACTAAGATTTGGAGACTAGACAGAAATCAGAACGAGACTGCTCATTGAGGTATTTCAGAAAAGATGAAATTTTTAAGGTCGTCGGTGGCGGCAGCCACAGGCCACCAGCGACAACAAAGACAGAGTAGGAAGAGACTCAGACAACCTGCTCTGATACCAACTTGAGAATTAAATTGTAAAATAATTTTAGAGAGCTTGATTAGGGTAACCTTAGACACAATATAATCATGATAAATAGAGTAACCTATACACAATATAATCATGATAAATAGGGTAACCTAGACACAATATAATCATAATAAATAGGGTAACCCTAGACAATATAATCATGATAAATAGGGTAACTCTAGACAATATAATCATGATAAATAGGGCAACCCTAGACATAATATAATAATGATAAATAGGTAAATATTCTAACATAGATGAAAAGTATGAATCAGGGCATTTGTATGGCAGCAAGAATATGCAAGTATTGATCTTAAAGGTGGAAGGTGACCTTGTTAGACAAGAAATGGATCTCAAAGAAATCAATTAAGATACGGGGCTTAGGGACCTCGTAATACCCAAGTCTCTATCATAACTTTCACTCTATGACACTACACTCGGTGACACATCACTCAACTCCCTTGTTGGTCAAAACCCTCCATAGGTAGCCATTTTCAAGACACCAAGAACCAGACTTCGATATCAAATGATAGGCACTTAGAGAACTCACCCTCAAATACAAATACTAGCAATAAGGGGAGAAAATAAAACACTTAAATACTCCATCAAACATCCCATACTACTCAATATGAAACTTTTGCACTCAATAATACATGCTTCCCTATCACACAGTAGCATTACTCTTTCTCTGCCCGACCTTTAAGTGTAAAACAGTTTCGTAGGTTAATTATAGTTTTGAGCATAGCTGATACTGTCTTTGTTTCCAATATTATGTTAAAACAAAACAGCACAACTCTTTTAAGGTAGTAAGCTATTTGAGCATATAAAAGATGAGTTTAAGGTTTGGGTTTATTTTCGTGCAAGATACACCCTAGTAGCATCAATCACCAACCATTATCCCATAGTAATGGCTGAGCAAAGAACTATCTTAGGGATAACACACAGATCTTGATCCGATAAGACTTAATAGGGGTACGTAAACAAGGATTAAATTATTTGATCATTTTCATTTAAACAGAAAAAGAATGAAAAGAAGATAAGCCAACAATACCTCAACTTTTAACAGGAATGAGAACACAAGACAACAACTGCATTTGGTCAAGGAGGACTTAAGTGCAATAATCAATGGATTTCACCCAGGTCAAAAGCCGACAACTGTTTGCCTCAGCAACTTTAGCTATTATGTACGAAGCTACAACTATTTCTTTTTCCACTACACATAAGCTGACACTACATGTCCCTTCATAGTTTATCAGTACTAACATTGGACGAAACACACAACTTAATAATAGATACATCATCAACATCAACACCTGGACCACTCCGGGAAAACATTGACCAAATTTTTCTTCTACACATTTCATCACTAATCCCCTCTATAACACAACAATTCCCAATAAGCTAGCACAACGCAAGAAAAAAACATAATGACGAATGCAACGAATTTGCAACCCAACACAGCAGAAAAGTAAACTAAACTAACTTCTTAAACCCCAGACACAAAATCAGATGGCAAGGAATTAAAACAGACTCGAAGCACTTGGATCATAACAAAAGCGCAAAAAAAAACCCTCGCAGTTGACCAAGCCAGATGCGGTGTTCTAGTACAGGTATTCCTATGCACGGCGCGGTTTCGGGAGGGTGATGCAGGGGTCAAAAAAGGAACAAAGGACAACAGCAAGTTGGAAGAGAAGAGGAAAGAAATTACCGCAAATCTTAATCGGTGCTTCGAGCTCCAATAAATTAGGTTGTTGCAAGAAAATATCTCTGGAAGCGGTACAGAGCTGGCGGATCTCGGACTCCGACAGCTGCACCTGCTTCCCCGGTCGGCCACGAACTTCGAGAAGGCGATTGATTATGTCGTCAAGAAGGACTTGGTCCATTTGTTCCACTTCCAGAACAAGCACGAAGTCAACGTCTCTATTGGATGCAAGTACGATGGTGAGTGATATCTGAAGAGTAGAGGCAGTGAACGAATAACATGCCTCGGTGGAGACGACGACCGAAGCGCAGTCGTTTTGCTAGGAAAAGGATGTGCTTTTAGGGTGTTGGCTTCGGATACTTGCACACATTAGTTTCTACTTGGTAAGGGGAAAATTAGGAAGAGGGCAGAGGGATTATTTCGATTAGGTTATGGCAACATATAGAGAATGATAGAGAGATTAAATTTCATTTTCCTGACCTATCTAATTAAATTACTCCGGTCATCACCGGAAAAATCAAATATTGATTTTCAAATATATAAAAAACCAACTTTAATTAATAAAATTAATGTAACCAATATAATTTGTATGAAAAATAATTTAATAATACAACATCGGTGAAATTAGTCATTTTGCTTATATTTTATTTTATTTTATTTTATTGATTAATTAGGTATATTTTAATTTAAGTCAATAACATATTTAAAATCAAATAATTTTAAGTGATGGTTTGTTCTCAACCCTTTAGTCTTATTTTACAATACATTTTATTATTTTTAGTTTTATTGAATAATTTAATTTATATTTTAATTAAATATATATTATATGTGTCGAAATTAAACTGTGATTAGACTTACCATAATTAAAACTTCATAAATAAAAACTATAAATATAAGTATAGGTAAAAAATATGGTTATTGAAAATTTTACCACGTATTATTACAATATTAATTATTGATTAAATCCAAAACAAACTTCATTATCTTTAGCAATTGGAGAATAAACTATTTGAACAGAAGAAATTAAAAAATAAATGGCTAAATAATTATTTTTTGTTTAACCTACATAAAATCATATCCATTTGATATACTTCATATGTTGTAGAAAACTTATGCTAAAAAGATTGTTTCAAAAAATTTGTTATCATGTCGTAGAAATTCCAAAGTAATTGAGAAGTAACCTTTTCAAGAATAAAATCGTCATTTTACTAATAAAGGACGAATTTAGCAATTATCAAAAGGAAGTAATAGTTTAATAATTAAAAGGGAAGGTCTTTAGGTGGTCATTGATTCGATTTTAGAAAATCTAATTCAAATTTAGATTCAAATATTTGAATTCAAATTATTTTATTTGCAAAATCAATTTATATTTTTATAGATTCAAATTCAAATATTTATATTAAGTTTTAAATCTAAATTTATTTTTTCATAAAATCAATTTAAATTAAATTTCTATATTTATAATTTTCTAATAAAAAATAGTTTTTATATAAACTTAATTTTAAATTTAGATCTATTTTTTTTTCAAAATAAAATAAATATTATATATAAATATATAGAAAAATACAAATAATGCATAAAATATTGAAAAGAATAATTTAATAATATTAGAGATTAGATTCTTACAATTATATAAATTCTTACCATTTAAGTAAAAACTAGTCATCTAAATATCCATATATATTCACCAAAGAAAACATAAACCATTTTTTGGTGGCATGTATTTTATGGGAGGGAAACTCACTCACCTTTCATATAATCTAGACATTTGTATATTCTCCATATCACCTTGTGTTCTTATAATAATTAAAAAATTTATTTTCATGTCATGTATTCAATACCACAAATAAATAAATGAAAGAAAAACTCATTATTGTACATGAGATTTTTTCATAATAGATAAAATGGACTTTTTGTGACAAATATTCTAATTCATAATTACGAGAATCATATAAAATTTTTTATTATATGATTTCACAAAAACTTATTATGACACGTTTTTATGATATGTCATAGTAAGTTGACTTACCATGACATGTATTTAGAGATTTGTCATAGTAAGTTGATATATTATGACAAGTATAACTTGACAGTTATATTATTAGACTAAATAATTCCCAAGCAAATAAGTTCATATATTAAATTATCCAATAAACTTTAAAACATTCCATTATATATACATAAATGTACAACCTTTATAATTGTTTCAAATACTCTCCAAAATATTCGAAAGTACTATAAACCTGATATATTTCTATAAGTTATCACTAACATTAAAAAAAAGTCCATTTGGTTCTTATTTCTTCTATCTCTCTACCTTATAATAGAAATGAATCATTAAATATTTACATAAAAACACAATGAAGTTAAACAATATTGTAATTCACAATTAGATAAGTATTTAATAATTTTTCTTACCTTATTCCATAATTAAGTAATGTTTGTACATATAATCATGTGCATGTATTCATGACGTAATACTCACACTTATAGTTTCCCAATTTACGTCGTCATTGAAAATTAAATACAAATAATTACAACCATGCACACACACTCCTCATAGACGAGTATGAATGTTTCACAATATTTTGTATTAAGCCTAACAGGTACACTACTAGTATGGAGAGTCAATAATTTGAAATAAGTTTCTCAAAAATAAAGTCAAGTAAAGCTCTACATTGTGCCTAAGATTGAATTGAAAAGAAATTCAAGTTAACTTTTCCACATGAAGAAATTTTGAATATAGATTAAGTCATTGATGGAAATGAAGAAAGTTTTATTGGAATACAATTCTTTAAGAGCTTCCACACCTTAACCTGAAGCCTTAGGAAGTTGACATAATCCATAATTTCATTAAGCATCGTCATTTTGTCCATCTACAACCACAAAAGATGCATCTTATCAAGTACAAAACCATATATTTTACTTTCTCAATGTAATCCATTATTTTGAAGGCTTGATAAACTTTCATCCTTGTGTATGCTATTAGACAATTTTAATATAATTGTTATGTCACCGGTCAACTTACTATGATAGGTGAACTACACTTGTCATAATAAATCATCATAGATTCTACTTTTTTTTACTAGTTAACATTAACTAATAATTTTTACTGTTTCAGTAGATTTTTACGGGACCGAGAGACTAACCTGTTCTTATGCGTCTTCCTTCCTTTCGAAAGCTAGGATCGCCTGAGTTGCTTGCCTTTCTTTTATCGGAGCCATTCGGTTGATTTCCGTCTGGGTCGTTCGGTCACGTCAGTTTGAGTCGGTTGGTTGCTTGCTCATACACGAAATAATAACAAACTTACCTGAAGATTCAGTTGGTTACTCATAAACAGTTTTATGAATATCTTTAATCAGATATCCTTGATTATTTTATCCTCTGCTGAATTATTAGTCCAATAACTTAAATGTTGGCCCACTTGTGGTCCAACACCTTTTAACTTGGTTTGACCTGGTTGACGAGCGCTGTGGCCCAACATCATTTAACCTGGTTTTTTGACGATCACTGCTATAATAGAGTTGACGAGTGCTGCTACAGTAGATAGACCGATCGGTCCTAAGTGGATGGACCAAACAACGGATAGACTGATCGGCCTTATTCCATGACCGCTCGGTCCACATTATATACGATACATTATGCGCCCTAAGTCTGAGTGTAATCGTTCAGCTTTAGCCTTGATTAACTATAGGACTTATGAGTTTGAGAGAGGTTGTATTTACTGTACTGGAAAACATGCCTTCAGTTGTTGTTCCTTCTTTGGGTCGGACGGTTTAAGCAGTGGATGTCAAATGAACTTAGTACCTGAGGCCATGGAAGGTCGAGAAGTGTAGGCCGAATGGCTTAATACCTGAAGCCAAGTGGCCGAACACCTGTGGATGAGAGTGAATGTTCACTGAGAACGTTCCCCACTGCTCGGTTTAGGACGAGAGTGAGCGTTCACTTAGAACGTTCCCCACCGCTCGGTTTAGGACGAGCGTGAGCGTTCACTTAGAAGTTCCCCACCGCTCGGTTTAGGACGAGCGTCAGCGTTCACTTAAAACGTTCCCCACCGCTCGGTTTAGGACAAGAGCGAGCGTTCACTTAGAACGTTCCCCACCACTCGATTTGGGACGAGAGTGAACGTTCACTTAGAACGTTTCCCACCACTCGGTTTAGGACGAGAGCGAGCGCTCACTTAGAATGTTCCCCACCGCTCGGTTTAGGACGAGAGTGAGCGTTCACTTAGAGCGTTCCCCACCGCTCGGTTTGGACCAGGTGTTTTTCAAATAACGTCCCTGGTTTTGTTTACGAGTGTGACAGTTCGTTGAGAACTTTTATCACCGCTCGGTTTGGATCAGGTGTTTTTCAGATAACGTCCCTGGGTTTTGTTTACGAGAATGACAGTTCGTTGAGAACTTCTATCACCGCTCGATTTGAACCAGGTGTTTTTCAGATAACGTCCCTGGGTTTGTTTACGAGAGTGATAGTTCATTGAGAACTTTTATCACCGCTCGGTTTGGACCAGGTGTTTTTCAGATAACGTCCCTGGGTTTTGTTTACGAGTGTAACAGTTCGTTGAGAACTTTTATCACCGCTCGGTTTGGACGAGGTATTTTTCAAATAACGTCCCTCGGTTTTGTTTACGAGTGTGACAGTTCGTTGAGAACTCGTATCACCGCTCGGTTTGGACCAGGTGTTTTTCAGATAACGTCCCTCGGTTTTGTTTATGAGTGTGACAGTTCGTTGAGAACTCTTATCACCACTTGGTTTGAACCAGGTGTTTTTCGGATAACGTCCATAGGTTTGTTTACGAGAGTGACAGTTCGTTGACAACTTCTATCACCGTTCGGTTCTTGCTCTCCTCTTGGACGAGTGGTCTGCATGGTCCTGTCACTTGTACTGTGAAGTCGAACGGCTGAATACTAATGAGGCCGAACGACTGAACATATGTGATTGAAAGGAACTTTCTGGCTTTATTCATACTAAAAGTGTAAACACGTAAGTCTTGTCAAAATAGTTTAATTGAAATAAAACATGACATCAAAATTCAATTAGTGTAAACTTGAGATGAGTCGCATTCCTAGTGTTAGGAAGGACTTTTCATCATATCTTCTAGTGGATACGCCTCAGGATTGTGCGGTCAGAGCTATGGCTGCGGCTGCAGCTGCGACCCCGCCTATGATTCTGCTCCTTCTTTCTATGCGGTCGTTCGGTATTTCTTTGTGGAGACCTTGATGAGCTTCTTATACGCGATCGATCCGTCTTTACATACTTACGGAGATGACCCTTTCAGATAAGCTTCTCGAGGTCATCTTTTAGTGTTACACACTCTTGAGTAGTATGTCCCCGGTTCTGATGATATTTGCAATGCTTCCTTCCATCCGCGTTTCTTAGTGTAACAACATTTTTTACCGAGAAGAGGTCAGCAATAAGGGCTTCATTCAGAATTTCTGCTCTCGGCACATTAAGCGTTGTATAGTGAGTAAACTTGGGCGTTCGGGAAAAATCCTTCGAACGAAGGACCTTACCTTTCTCGCTACTCCTGCAGAAGCTTCCTACTGTTATTTCTTCCTTGGGCTCCTCACGTCCTCCATACGAACAAACTCAGTTATCCTTTCCTAAAGTTCATCCATTGTTTTTGGTGGTCGTGCATATAATTTTTCAGCAAAATATCCTGGCCTTAGACATGAAGGCAGGTTGTTGAAGATAAAAGTGTGATTAACATCTTTAACTCGCCGTGCGGCTTCATTATACCTTTTCATAAAGGCTTTCAAAGTTTTCCCTTTCTCCTGTTTAGTATTTACCAATTCCTCTGGTGTTATCTCATGTTTCCAATTGGAGACGTATTGCCTTCTAAAGAGGGTTTCTACAGTGTCGAAACAATCCACTGTGTTTGGGGGAAGAGTGTTATACCACTCCAATGCTTCGTCCATGAGCGATAAGGAGAAGGCTCTGCATATGACCGCATCATTGTCCGTGTAGAACGCCATTACATTGGTGAAGATCCTAAGATGATTGTCAGGATCCGTTGAGCCATCATACCTCTCTAATACCGGAGGATCCTTCTATGGCATTGGAGTTTGCATGATGGTCGCCATAAAAGGGAGTAAGCTGGTTGGCCGAACGGTTTGGATGGGCGAAGGTCCTCTCCTTCCTCGACCGTTTGGGTTGGTGTGTTGGGATGGCTGCCGATTACGACTTCCCTCGTTTCCATTCTTGTGGTTTGAGGCGGACCGTTCGGTATGGACTCGTTTCGCCCTTAGTGCCGCAATCTCCGTTACGTGCTTTTGCTACATCTCTTGTTGTGCTTGTGCCTGTGCTTGTATCTGTGCTTGCATCTGCGCTATCAAATCTCTAGTATTCTGTTGTCTGTCCATGCTCCTCGTGGTCACCATCTGGGCGTCTTCTGCTTACTCTCGCCCCCATGGTGGGTGCCAAAATGTTTCGGTAGATTTTTACGGGACCGAGAGACTAACCTGTTCTGATGTGTCTTCCTTCCTTCCGAAAGCTGGGATCACCTGAGCTGCTTGCCTTTCTTCTGTCAGAGCCGTTCGGTTGATTTCCGTCTGGGCCGTTTGGTCACGTCAGTCTGAGCCGATCGGTTGCCTTCGTGCTCCGGGGGGAGGTACCTGCAAAAGATACTCCGACGCTCAAGTTAGACGTGTGATTTGAAGAGCCTTGGCTCTTGGTTGAGTATTGAGTGAAGTATTATCACTATTGAATGTTTGGGTGTTATGAAGTGTGAGTTGAACGTGAATGGAACATACCTGGCTTTTGGCCCTGTCATTGTATTTATAAGTGCTTCATAGACGAAATAATAACAAACTTACCTGAAGATTCGGTTGGTTGCTCATAAACAGTTTTATGAATATCTTTAATTAGATATCCTTGATTATTTTATCCTCTGCTAGATTATTAGTCGAATAGTGGTCCAACACCTTTTAACATGGTTTGACCTGGTTGACGAGCGTTGTGGCCCAACATCATTTAACCTGGTTTGTTGACGAGCGCTGCTACAGTAGAGTTGACGAGCACTACTACAGTAGATAGACCGATCGGTCCTAAGTGGATGGATCGAACAACAGATAGACCGATCAGCCTTATTCCATGACCGCTCGGTCCACATTATATACGATACACTTATAATCCATAATAATTGTAAATCATAACATCCCATTCTCAAAAAAATACGATCATAAAGCAAACATATTATTTAAGAGAAATGGTGATTGATCCACCAACATTTTTGCAAAGGAACATGTTTTTTTAACAAATTTTTTTTGACAATTATTTCACAACTTATGTGGTAGCTCGTGATTGGTCCATTTAAAATATACGGATCATGACACATAATCTATTGTTAAAAAAAAGTTGTTAACATGATACTTTTGCAAAACTAACTTTATAAGAAACATCACAAAGTTATTGTTCTTTATTATATATTTAATAATTGTGTAACGATGATGGTAAATATGTCTTTTAACCAATCTTTTATACATATAATTGTTTGTACCTTTGGACATGACAAAGAACTACAATATGGATAAAAGAGTCTTCCTTATATGCCATACCTAAACTCAAACGCTACAATAGAAACATGCATAAAAGTATAAAAAATCTATATAAATTAATTTTTCATCAATCAAGAATATTCAAATTTGCATTTATATTAATTTTTTTCTTTAAATATTTTTGAAGCTGAAGTTCAGTGAGCCACATGTTAAACAATTAACCTTAGTTGAGACCACCAAACAAGCCATTCGTGAATTCGATCAGTCATCCATTCAATTAATCGATCATGAGTCAATGCATTAATCTTAATGTTAATCAACTTAAACTTAAAATATGATCAATCATAATTAGATCATGATTAGGTGAATAATAATTAAAAATTATCTCTTAATCTTGGACGACTCATTATAGCCTAGAAAATTAACCTCAACTCTGAATGAAAAAGAATAACTTTTCTTAATATTGGAGATAACAATTTAATTTTTTTAATCCGAGATAAAAATAAGAATAAAAGTCGTTAGAGAACTAAAAAAAATTTCATTTCTGGATAAAGTAAAAACAATCGAATATATTATCAGTTTAGATCTCCCAAAGAAATATTAAATATATTATCATCAGATTATCAATATCACCAACGGTTTCAGATGACACAATAATAAAAGATAATAACAATATATATCACATTCGAATAACTAAACAAATATTTATCATTTAAATTTGTGAATAAACTTATATCATATTATATATATATATATATATATA
>NW_025909942.1:20873-32217 GCF_018835915.1 Vigna umbellata
CACTTAGAAGTTCCCCACCGCTCGGTTTAGGACGAGCGTCAGCGTTCACTTAAAACGTTCCCCACCGCTCGGTTTAGGACAAGAGCGAGCGTTCACTTAGAACGTTCCCCACCACTCGATTTGGGACGAGAGTGAACGTTCACTTAGAACGTTTCCCACCACTCGGTTTAGGACGAGAGCGAGCGCTCACTTAGAATGTTCCCCACCGCTCGGTTTAGGACGAGAGTGAGCGTTCACTTAGAGCGTTCCCCACCGCTCGGTTTGGACCAGGTGTTTTTCAAATAACGTCCCTGGTTTTGTTTACGAGTGTGACAGTTCGTTGAGAACTTTTATCACCGCTCGGTTTGGATCAGGTGTTTTTCAGATAACGTCCCTGGGTTTTGTTTACGAGAATGACAGTTCGTTGAGAACTTCTATCACCGCTCGATTTGAACCAGGTGTTTTTCAGATAACGTCCCTGGGTTTGTTTACGAGAGTGATAGTTCATTGAGAACTTTTATCACCGCTCGGTTTGGACCAGGTGTTTTTCAGATAACGTCCCTGGGTTTTGTTTACGAGTGTAACAGTTCGTTGAGAACTTTTATCACCGCTCGGTTTGGACGAGGTATTTTTCAAATAACGTCCCTCGGTTTTGTTTACGAGTGTGACAGTTCGTTGAGAACTCGTATCACCGCTCGGTTTGGACCAGGTGTTTTTCAGATAACGTCCCTCGGTTTTGTTTATGAGTGTGACAGTTCGTTGAGAACTCTTATCACTACTTGGTTTGAACCAGGTGTTTTTTGGATAACGTCCATAGGTTTGTTTACGAGAGTGACAGTTCGTTGACAACTTCTATCACCGTTCGGTTCTTGCTCTCCTCTTGGACGAGTGGTCTGCATGGTCCTGTCACTTGTACTGTGAAGTCGAACGGCTGAATACTAATGAGGCCGAACGACTGAACATATGTGATTGAAAGGAACTTTCTGGCTTTATTCATACTAAAAGTGTAAACACGTAAGTCTTGTCAAAATAGTTTAATTGAAATAAAACATGACATCAAAATTCAATTAGTGTAAACTTGAGATGAGTCGCATTCCTAGTGTTAGGAAGGACTTTTCATCATATCTTCTAGTGGATACGCCTCAGGATTGTGCGGTCAGAGCTATGGCTGCGGCTGCAGCTGCGACCCCGCCTATGATTCTGCTCCTTCTTTCTATGCGGTCGTTCGGTATTTCTTTGTGGAGACCTTGATGAGCTTCTTATACGCGATCGATCCGTCTTTACATACTTACGGAGATGACCCTTTCAGATAAGCTTCTCGAGGTCATCTTTTAGTGTTACACACTCTTGAGTAGTATGTCCCCGGTTCTGATGATATTTGCAATGCTTCCTTCCATCCGCGTTTCTTAGTGTAACAACATTTTTTACCGAGAAGAGGTCAGCAATAAGGGCTTCATTCAGAATTTCTGCTCTCGGCACATTAAGCGTTGTATAGTGAGTAAACTTGGGCGTTCGGGAAAAATCCTTCGAACGAAGGACCTTACCTTTCTCGCTACTCCTGCAGAAGCTTCCTACTGTTATTTCTTCCTTGGGCTCCTCACGTCCTCCATACGAACAAACTCAGTTATCCTTTCCTAAAGTTCATCCATTGTTTTTGGTGGTCGTGCATATAATTTTTCAGCAAAATATCCTGGCCTTAGACATGAAGGCAGGTTGTTGAAGATAAAAGTGTGATTAACATCTTTAACTCGCCGTGCGGCTTCATTATACCTTTTCATAAAGGCTTTCAAAGTTTTCCCTTTCTCCTGTTTAGTATTTACCAATTCCTCTGGTGTTATCTCATGTTTCCAATTGGAGACGTATTGCCTTCTAAAGAGGGTTTCTACAGTGTCGAAACAATCCACTGTGTTTGGGGGAAGAGTGTTATACCACTCCAATGCTTCGTCCATGAGCGATAAGGAGAAGGCTCTGCATATGACCGCATCATTGTCCGTGTAGAACGCCATTACATTGGTGAAGATCCTAAGATGATTGTCAGGATCCGTTGAGCCATCATACCTCTCTAATACCGGAGGATCCTTCTATGGCATTGGAGTTTGCATGATGGTCGCCATAAAAGGGAGTAAGCTGGTTGGCCGAACGGTTTGGATGGGCGAAGGTCCTCTCCTTCCTCGACCGTTTGGGTTGGTGTGTTGGGATGGCTGCCGATTACGACTTCCCTCGTTTCCATTCTTGTGGTTTGAGGCGGACCGTTCGGTATGGACTCGTTTCGCCCTTAGTGCCGCAATCTCCGTTACGTGCTTTTGCTACATCTCTTGTTGTGCTTGTGCCTGTGCTTGTATCTGTGCTTGCATCTGCGCTATCAAATCTCTAGTATTCTGTTGTCTGTCCATGCTCCTCGTGGTCACCATCTGGGCGTCTTCTGCTTACTCTCGCCCCCATGGTGGGTGCCAAAATGTTTCGGTAGATTTTTACGGGACCGAGAGACTAACCTGTTCTGATGTGTCTTCCTTCCTTCCGAAAGCTGGGATCACCTGAGCTGCTTGCCTTTCTTCTGTCAGAGCCGTTCGGTTGATTTCCGTCTGGGCCGTTTGGTCACGTCAGTCTGAGCCGATCGGTTGCCTTCGTGCTCCGGGGGGAGGTACCTGCAAAAGATACTCCGACGCTCAAGTTAGACGTGTGATTTGAAGAGCCTTGGCTCTTGGTTGAGTATTGAGTGAAGTATTATCACTATTGAATGTTTGGGTGTTATGAAGTGTGAGTTGAACGTGAATGGAACATACCTGGCTTTTGGCCCTGTCATTGTATTTATAAGTGCTTCATAGACGAAATAATAACAAACTTACCTGAAGATTCGGTTGGTTGCTCATAAACAGTTTTATGAATATCTTTAATTAGATATCCTTGATTATTTTATCCTCTGCTAGATTATTAGTCGAATAGTGGTCCAACACCTTTTAACATGGTTTGACCTGGTTGACGAGCGTTGTGGCCCAACATCATTTAACCTGGTTTGTTGACGAGCGCTGCTACAGTAGAGTTGACGAGCACTACTACAGTAGATAGACCGATCGGTCCTAAGTGGATGGATCGAACAACAGATAGACCGATCAGCCTTATTCCATGACCGCTCGGTCCACATTATATACGATACACTTATAATCCATAATAATTGTAAATCATAACATCCCATTCTCAAAAAAATACGATCATAAAGCAAACATATTATTTAAGAGAAATGGTGATTGATCCACCAACATTTTTGCAAAGGAACATGTTTTTTTAACAAATTTTTTTTGACAATTATTTCACAACTTATGTGGTAGCTCGTGATTGGTCCATTTAAAATATACGGATCATGACACATAATCTATTGTTAAAAAAAAGTTGTTAACATGATACTTTTGCAAAACTAACTTTATAAGAAACATCACAAAGTTATTGTTCTTTATTATATATTTAATAATTGTGTAACGATGATGGTAAATATGTCTTTTAACCAATCTTTTATACATATAATTGTTTGTACCTTTGGACATGACAAAGAACTACAATATGGATAAAAGAGTCTTCCTTATATGCCATACCTAAACTCAAACGCTACAATAGAAACATGCATAAAAGTATAAAAAATCTATATAAATTAATTTTTCATCAATCAAGAATATTCAAATTTGCATTTATATTAATTTTTTTCTTTAAATATTTTTGAAGCTGAAGTTCAGTGAGCCACATGTTAAACAATTAACCTTAGTTGAGACCACCAAACAAGCCATTCGTGAATTCGATCAGTCATCCATTCAATTAATCGATCATGAGTCAATGCATTAATCTTAATGTTAATCAACTTAAACTTAAAATATGATCAATCATAATTAGATCATGATTAGGTGAATAATAATTAAAAATTATCTCTTAATCTTGGACGACTCATTATAGCCTAGAAAATTAACCTCAACTCTGAATGAAAAAGAATAACTTTTCTTAATATTGGAGATAACAATTTAATTTTTTTAATCCGAGATAAAAATAAGAATAAAAGTCGTTAGAGAACTAAAAAAAATTTCATTTCTGGATAAAGTAAAAACAATCGAATATATTATCAGTTTAGATCTCCCAAAGAAATATTAAATATATTATCATCAGATTATCAATATCACCAACGGTTTCAGATGACACAATAATAAAAGATAATAACAATATATATCACATTCGAATAACTAAACAAATATTTATCATTTAAATTTGTGAATAAACTTATATCATATTATATATATATATATATATATACACACACGAGTTTCCTAATATTTTAATCGTTAGAGAGTATTCTTAAACTTCACAGATTAAAAGATTAAAAACGTGAGTAAACGAAGACACAAACAACGAACGATCGTTCTACTGCGGTATTTGGGCGTAGGCAGGCACAGAATCTTTGTTGGTGTGGGAGAGCGAAGTAAGATCGAGGTGAAGCCACCATAGGATGCGACGGAACCATTCTAACTCCGGCAATTACCGGAATCCATGTTTAACGATGCACCAGCCTTGGGCTTCTCTTCTCGTTTATGGGATCAAGCGCGTCGAGGGCAGGTCATGGCCCGCTCCAATCACAGGTTTCTCTTTGATTTCAATCTTAATGTATCAAACAATTAACCTGCCTGTGTCCCATGTCCTATGTTTGATGTTCTTTATTCCTTGTGTTTGTTAAGGTCGTCTCTGGATTCATGCCGCCAGTAAAGTCCCGGATGAGTCTACAATCAAAGCAATGGAATATTTCTATCGGGAGATTTATGCGCTCAATGGCGTCACTGATATCCAATTTCCTCAACACTACCCCGTTTCTAGGCTTTTGGGTATAAATTACAGCGTAATATCTCAATTCACAACCTCTTTCTCTGTCAATTCACTCATTTGAATGATTGATGCGCAGGCTGTGTTGAAGTCGTGGGCTGCTTAACTCGTGATGAGCTAGCATGCTGGGAGATGGTTCCTGAAGGGGTAACATACTGTTTACTGTTTCTTTTCTTTTTCTTTTTTCTTTTGTTTTTAACTTTTTGTTTCCTAGTGTTGCTTATTCTCTTCACTTTAAAGCCCATTTTTTTTATTTTTCCTTAGGTGAGGTTGGAAGCACAGACTGATTATTGTTGGCTGTGTGAACGGCCACAGGTTTGTGTGTCTCTCTACTGCTGTGCTATTCCTATGTTTATAAAATTAGGTACTGTTTGTGTGTATGCTGAGCAAATATTAAGTGTTTTCTGTGCCTAATCCAGAAATTGTTGATTCCATTTGAGATGCGGGGTTACCAAGGTGTTTATAATCTTGAAAGGAAGGTATTGTGATTCTAAATTGGTTTCTTGCTTTCTGTTTTTTCTTGGAGTGAAGGCTGATTTTTCTACTTATTTGAAGATTTATGATGCTGCAGTTAGAGGGCTGTCCCCGGTTAATAGCCCGCTGCCAGTGAAATTTCCACTTCCAGACCCACGAGATCCATTTTGCTTGAAGCCAGGTTCCATCTCTGCGCTTACTCCTCATTCAAAAGCTACTGAAGTGGACAAATCATCCAGTATAAGTCTGGCCATAGCTGGGGCACAGGCGGCAGCCACTCAGTTCTCAAAGAAGGATCAGAATTCCCATAGTACTACTGCTCGGAACAATGCACCTGATACAATGAATGCTGATAATGAGGACACACATATTGCAAGATCTTATAATCTACGATCCGGAGGAAGGTCTATGGAAAATGACAATATATCATCCACCGAGTTAGATAGGAAATTTGACGATTCGACCTTGCCATCATATCGTGAAAAGAAAAGTAGTAGTAATTATAGTGAGGGGAGCCGTAGGCAGACTCGCTCTACCGGTGTAGAAGCAGATTTGAGACAGTATCCTCAAGCACCGTCTAAGGTATCTCTTTCTTGAAATGGTGTCATTATATATGTACTATAACTTTTTGTTGGAGCCCCATTTTATAGTTATTATTATCAGTATTATGTAAAGTGATAACTAAAGCAAACATAGAACATGAATGCTCAAGAAAAAGAGGGAAGAGGGATTTTCATTTGGTGTAACACTCGCTTTACATCAATTGTATCACCTCCTTTTTCCCCAAAGGGACGATACATAAATTATGCCTGATGCTGATATGACTGGTTTTTGGACTATGTCAGTAGTATATTGCTCCAGTTCATGTTAAGGTTTATGTATAATCTTTTTCTCCGAAGGGGATGATACATAAATTGTGCCTGATGCTGGTATGACTGGTTTATGGAATACGTCAGTAGTATATTGCTCCAATTCATATTAAGGTATTTGTTTTGAACAGTCAATTGGACCTGGGAATCGTTCAACATTGAGGGAGGGGGATGGCATACTTGCTTATTGTCTAGAATAGATTATGCAATGCGTAATAATTAAATCATTAAGCTGGGCAAGTTTGGGACGCTGGGTCATGTCTACCCACGAAGTACACTGAGTCCTTACAGATGTGGTGGCTTTGTCATCTATCCCATTAGAGCCATCGTTAGTATTTAATTTTTTTGCACCTTCCATTTGTTTCTTGCATCATTGTGTATCTAATCTTGATTCATGTTATGGAGTAGTCAAATGAAGCTGCTCATGTGTGCACTCATGCATTTATTACCTTGTTTTGTGTCTGAATGCAAAGTTGTGCTAGCAATTCAAGGAATTTGGCACATGCTCAAAGGATGAGTCTTTTATCATTCATAGGTTGTAAAACATGTTTTGCTTGAGTGAGGCTTTATTTGTATGATGACATTATGCATGTTTCCTGTTTTAATTCAAGTTATGCATTGACAATAAAGAATGCATTAGCCTGTCACAACACAAATTAATACTAGTTTTGATAATATACTGCTAACTTGTGCTTGTTCTCTTTTTATTAGATTTTTGCTGCTGCTTTGAAAAGCCTGAAGCAATAATTAGGGAAGGAGTCTGACCACCTGGAGTCTGGATGTGAATTTGTATCATAGTGAAGTGTGACTTCTGAAGCTGAAGTAAAGCTTGAAAGTGGTAGCGCTCATGCAAGTGTTTCGATGTTAGAGTCTCTAAATTAATTTAGGTCCATGTACAATTCGTAGTACAAAATTGTAGTATGTAGGTAATGGGATGATGGATTGGATCGGATCCAAGGCCAGAAACTTGCGCTGCATGATGTTAAAAATGAATCTTTGTTTTACATCCATTTAGAACATATTGGCATATCCAGTAATATATGCTCAAACCATATATTAACTCAATTCATTTATAACAAATCAGATGACAGATAAAATCAGACACGGTGGCCAATGTTTTTGAACCAGATTATTTTTGTTTCTCTTTTTACAAAAAACCCAATCAAAACCATATTTCACAGCTAACACTCACCATCGACAATTGAATCCTCTGTGTTCTCTCCTTGAATCTCATGATCCCCATGTGTGGGGTGGAACTGTACTATGCAGCCGTAATCAGTAATCTACAATTGGACCTTCTTCTCATTCAAACATTAAATACTGAACACTCACTTCCCTTTTTGATGAATCTCATCTCTTTGTATGAGATAACCTACTCTCAGAGTCATTCCAAATTATTTACTCTAGTTTTGCATTTGATTTTCAATCTTAAACTCATCATAGCATCACGTTCCGGCTTGTTCATTTGCATACTTTGCTTGCTTTGACTTTGATATTTTAAAATTAATAAAATGGATTTAGTATATATAAAATTAGCATAGTATTTAAACAATTTTAAAATAAATTTTATTAAAAGTGATTGTGTTAGGCACGATATACTGTTGATCTTAACTTTTGTATTATTTATTTCTATTCGTGTCTATTGATATGCTTAAGTATAATACAAACAAAAATCATACTTGAAGTAGTTAATCAACATATTTGTATAAAATGAAAGAAAGAATATACGTGTTAGTCGCCAAGTTTTGTTCGAGAAAAGTTTGAGTATATAAGAAAGTCTCGTGCTAAGATGAAATGAATAAATTTTCAACATCCGTTCAAATTTTTATTGAATTCATTGACATATAATATTTGAAAAGTGATATCCAAATGTCTTATATCCTTTTGACATTTGAAACTAGGACATCCGACATAATGCATAAGTACATTTTCGTGCCAAAGATTTTCGCAAAATTTAATCAATATGACGTCAGATTTATCAATGTTCGACGTCAGATTTCTCAATGTGCGACTTAAATGAACTTTTATTTACAAAAATGCACGTTGAAACATTATTTTGCACTAGTGATCTAAAATGTAGAATTGTCATTTGAGTGCTTAATTCATAACTCTAATTTCTTCTAAAATAAGTCTTATATTTTTAGTCCACTTAGGGTGTGATTTAGTGGGATTAGTATGTCAAATCTAAATGAGTTAACTTTTAATACATTTTTAATTATTATTTTGGTTTGTTTTGCAATTTTATATGATATTTTATATAGATAATTTTTTATGATGTAATATAAAATAGATAGTTTTAATAGAAATTGGTATAATTATTATTTTGTAATTTTGAAAAGTATCCGCAGGAGATACGGATAATAACGGACGCAACAAAGCTCTATCATTTGTGTGTTCAGTGCTCGAACGGACATTTTTTTTCTAACTTTGCATTTCTTTATGCAAGTGACAACTTGAAGAGCAGAGAACGCAAAAATGGTGTCTGTGTGCCTTGGTTAGTTGTTTGTCATGGACGTCAACTTCGTTGTCTTTGCACCATTCTGAGATAATGTCTTGGAGCGGAAACGACAATACAGTCATTGAGAACAACATGGGTATGAGGATAAACTCGGTGATATCATTCAGCCATCTAGATAAGTGGACGATCAAAAGCCTGCATGTGATCATTTATCAATATATCTTTCACCATTGCAAATGCACAATAAGAATCCTACGGAATAAATGTACAATAAATGAACAAATATATCATAAGAATCTCAATAAGTAAATGTACAATAAATAAACAAATGTACAATAAATTTGTTTCAGTAGGGGTGTGGAGACCAAGATACGAACCTAACAACCTTGCTCCGTTTCTCTCTTGTGCTGGTTTCACTGTGTTGTATTTCCCTCTCTCTTCTCTGATCCTCGTAAGCAAAGTGGGCTGGGTACCTGCAAAGGCACTCCGACGCTCAAGTCAACAGGGGTGTTGTTCGAAATATGAAAATCTCAATCCATTTTCTCTTAAGGGAAAAACGTACCTTTTTTCTGGTGTGCTTCGTATATTTAAATTAGCATAATAAACCGTTTACCTGAAAATCCGGTCAGTTACTGAAGTTGATTGTTTAGAAGCTGTAACCGTCGAATTGTGCGCTGACACTGAGTCAATTATTTCCACGATATATGGTCGTGATTCGCGGCGTTATTCAGTCAAGGTGTGTAACTGCTTAACTGCTAGATCACGGTGTCGCATTCTGTATGTCGATCATCATTCGTGTCGACCTAAGTGGATGACGTGTCGGACGTATGTCTCATGTCGCGACATCGCTTATGCGGCTGTCGAACCTCAAATGGTCGAGAGCGCCACGTGGTCGTAAGCTATTACGGTCGGTTATCAAGTGATCGACCAAGCTGTGTGGTCGAACGTCATTACAGTAACCTTCAGTGGTTGTTATTGGTTGACCGTTGGAGGGTTAGGTATCCTATAGTACATGCCCCCCAAGTCCGAGTAAATGGGTGACAAAGTTACGAAGGACTTTGAGTATTGTTTGAAGAACCGTGCGGCGAAAAGTCACTCCCAAGAATGCGGATAACAGCAAAATCTGCCGGTTCCACATGAACCATGGGCACGACACGGAAGAGTGCAACATGGTAAAAGACGAGTTAGAACGACTCATTCGTGCAGGTTACCTCCAGAACTATGTCAAGGAGAGAGTTTCCCTCGATTCTTCAAACAATACTCAAAGTCCTTCGTAACTTTGTCACCCATTTACTCGGACTTGGGGGGCATGTACTATAGGATACCTAACCCTCCAACGGTCAACCAATAACAACCACTGAAGGTTACTGTAATGACGTTCGACCACACAGCTTGGTCGATCACTTGATAACCGACCGTAATTGTTTACGACCACGTGGCGCTCTCGACCATTTGAGGTTCGACAGCCGCATAAGCGATGTCGCGACATGAGACATACGTCCGACACGTCATCCACTTAGGTCGACACGAATGATGATCGACATACAGAATGCGACACCGTGATCTAGCAGTTAAGCAGTTACACACCTTGACTGAATAACGCCGCGAATCACGACCATATATCGTGGAAATAATTGACTCAGTGTCAGCGCACAATTCGACGGTTACAGCTTCTAAACATTCAACTTCAGTAACTGACCGGATTTTCAGGTAAACGGTTTATTATGCTAATTTAAATATACGAAGCACACCAGAAAAAAGGTACGTTTTTCCCTTAAGAGAAAATGGATTGAGATTTTCATATTTCGAACAACACCCCTGTTGACTTGAGCGTCGGAGTGCCTTTGCAGGTACCCAACCAACTTTGCTTACGAGGATCAGAGAAGAGAGAGGGAAATACAACACAGTGAAACCAGCACAAGAGAGAAACGGAGCAAGGTTGTTAGGTTCGTATCTTGGTCTCCACACCCCTACTGAAACAAAATTAAATGAATAAATGTATAATAAGAATCCTAATAAACAATGTAGAATAAATTAATCAATGTACACAAAAAATCCTAATAAACAAATGTATAATAAATGAACAAAAATAAGAATCCTAATAAACAAAGCTACAATAAATGAAAAAAATAAGAATCCTAATAAACAAATATAGAATAAATAAACAAAAGTACAATAAAAATCCTAATGAACAAATCTACAATAAATGAACAAATGTACAATAAAAATCCTAATAACAAATGTATAATAAATGAACAAATGTCCAATAAAAATAAACAAATGTAAAATGAGAATTCCTTTATTGAAAAACGAAAACCCTATTCTTTAAGGACTTTCATTCATAAACAAACAGATTACTACTCAGAGAGCAAAAATCAATTATGAGTTTTTAATTCTCAAACCTTAACATCTTTATTCGTGTATATATATATATATATATATATGGGATTTGCTAACGCACGTACGCCTGTTTTTCAGTTGGTACATTTTAGCAATGTGTACCGGATTTTAGTAGACAAAAATACCCTTATATATCATGGATTCTAAGTTTTAAGGTTAAGGGTATTTTAATAATTTTCATTCTCAAAACTTAAAAAAAAAAGAAGAAACCCCAAACCCTTGCTCACCTCTCTCATTCCTCTCAATCCTTTCTCTTTCATCTCTCTCACTCCAACCTTTTCTCTGTCATCCTTACTCTAGCCCCAATTGAAAA
>NW_025909944.1:0-16565 GCF_018835915.1 Vigna umbellata
TGAATCGTTCAAGCATATTTAACAAAAGATTTGACATTATAAATGACGAGTGTGTCCAAAAAGAAAAAAGGAAGTGATAAAAGTAATGATAATATATAGTGCAAACAGAGTTAATTAAGTTAGTCATTACGCTCATGTCTTACTAATCCTATACTAACACAATTAATTTTTTAATAAGTAAAATTTCCGGCACATGTGAATGTCATTCAGAATACTTTTTGGAAATTTCGAAAGAAACTTTCCGAAATACATATTTTTTGGAACACATGGAATGTTTATCTAAAAAAACTGTTTGAAATGAGTTCGTTTAACATTTTTTTTTCTTTTTCTTCTTCTTTTTCTTTGTAGCAGTGATACGGTAGCACTGGTGATGACAATCGTGGTGTGGTGTAATGGGGAAGGTTTTTGAAGTATTTTTCTTTGTATTCTGAGGTACAGGAAGAAATTCCTGTAAAGAAATTTGATGGGGTACAGGAAGAAATTCCTATAAAGAAATTCCCGTAAATGTTTTGTGGTTGAACAGTTATTCACAATTGCTTTTTGCACCCCTTCAAATTTTATCTTATATCTCATTATACAAGGAAAATACTCAAATATCCTTCATTATTACATTCCCTACCATGTCATTGTCATACCGCTACGATAGTTGAAGAAGAGATAAAATGCTAAAAGAACTCATTTTGAAAGTTTTTTTTTTCCCGAAAAATACTTTATATGTTCTGGAGAGCTTTTTTCAGAATATATTTTCATGTAGGAGTATTCCGATAAATTAATTGCAGAAGGTTTTATGTTTGTTCGTAAAAGTTTGTTCACGAAATCTGTTCCGAAAACATATTCCGGAATATATTTCACAAGTTTCAGAAATTTTATATAGAAAATCTCATTTAAAAAATTTCGTTACAAAAATTGTTTCGGAAAATTTTGATCTGAAAAAAATATTTTGGAAACTTGAAAATTCCTGTCTCAGAAAGCTTGTTCCGAAATTAATAAACACTATAGATAAAATAGTCATTTTTGAAAATTGATTGGTGCAGGAAGAAATTAGTAGGTGAAGGAAGCAATTTTCAATACAGACCGAATTCATGCCCATTACAAACAGTAACATTAATATGGTTATGATTGGTATTTTTTAATAATAGAATTTAGATTAAGATATGTTAGATGAAGCTTATAGGAACTACATACTAAATATATATTTTAGATTTCAAGAAAAGATATAAATTAAAGTTTTTAATCAAAATAAAATCATCAATTGCATATTTGTTATTCGAAACATAATATTTCAGTCAAACATAATAATATGAAGTGTTGCACAAAGTGTTTGTAATGTAAATTTGCAATTTTTTTGTCAAAATAATTGTATTCGTAAATTTTGTTAAAAAATAACACTCAACAATTATATGGGGACTAATAATATATATTTTTTATAAAAATAAAGTTAAATTTAGTGTGCTCTAAATTTATGTGTTAGATAATATTTTTCTATGGTGTGTGATTCCCAAGCGCTGGAAGGTGATTGCTTTTTCCGACAATCGTTCCTGTTTCTTTGTATGTTTCGATGAGGTCGAAGAGCGTTTGAAGAACGAAAATCTCTTTTTAATAATTTTTTTTGACAATTTTTTTATAACCAGTAATTTGTGATGGATCAATTTTAAATATACATATTAATAAAACAGTGACGTGTAATTTATTGTTTAAAAAAATTGTTAAAATATGGAAGAAGAATGGGGGCATTTGTTGGAGACTCAAGCGATAACATTCATGAGTTGTTAAGGTGAAGGTGTTAGGGAGTTTTTGGTGCGCTGTTCCAGACATCCATGGCGGTGTAGTTAGGTTCAAATATGGTATGCAATAACTCATTTAAGATGGTGACACAGAACTATTAGAGAACGAAATTCTGAACGTTTTCCATAAACTGATGAACTGATATTTGGAGAAAGGACGAGTTAACTATACGAGACAGAATTCAAACGACCTCTTTCTTAGTTCAAAGTTTTGAAGATTCTCTGGGGTGATGCAGGACTATGTAATTATAGGCGTCCAGAGTGAGAAAATCATCAAGTGTTGGGGAGGTGCATTGGCGAGTGAAGATCTTGCAAGCCTCCTTGTACATTCCCTTCTTCATCTTCTCTCTCCCCACTTCCTTTTCAATCCTTCCCATCTCTTCTTCAACCACCCTGCCGAAAAGTTCTCTGTTCACTCTAACTCCAACTTCATCCCCATTCAGTTCCACTCCATACTTGAGCCACTGCCAGTTCTGCACCCTGCTAATCTCAGCAGTCGCAGCATCTTCCATCAGGTTGTAAAGAGGCACCGAACCGCTTCCGCTCAGCCATGCTGCCACGTACTGAATCCCCACCCTTGTGTTCAATCTCAGACCTTCCATAGTGCGGGCTCCTCTTGGTGTCTGCAATAGGTCTTCTTCAGTTATGTTTTCAGCATCTTCACGTTGGTTTGTCTCTATCTGGTTTGGAGCATTGCCCATGATGTTGTTGAAAACCTCCATGCAAGCTGGAATGAGACCAGGGTGTGCAGCCCAAGTCCCATCGTGCCCTGCCTTCACTTCTCTAAGTTTGTCCTTCCTCACAAGTTCCAGTGCTAACTCATTAGCCACCGGATCCTCTTTGATTGGAATCTGCGCCGCCTGTTGAACAGCTTCAACTTTTCAATCTATAGATACCCCTTTGCTTAGAGGTTATAAACAAGCATGCCAAGTAGTAAACCAGAGAAGTTCCATTACGTACCATTCCTCCCATCGCGTGCACACCGCGCCTGTGACACGTCCTTATGAGAAGATCAGAGTAGCTTTTCATGAAGTGTTGAGTCATACCAACCTGCACCCTATCTGGTAGGAGGCGATCTGGGTGAGCTTGGAAGGTCTTCACATAACTGAAAATGTAATCCCAACGTCCACAGTTCAGACCCACCGAGTGTTCCTTCAGTTCATACAGAATTTCATTCATTTGAAACACTGCAGGAAGTGTTTCTATCAGAACCGTCGCCCTTATGCTTCCTCTTTCGATGCCTGCCACCTTCTCGGCCTTCTCAAAGACGTTGTTCCATATCTTTGCTTCCCTATCAATCACAAAGTTCTCGTGTTACTTAAATGTTTTTTTATGTTGTTCTCAAATCAGAGTCGCAATTTCACCTTTCTTATACAGGGTTCTTAATATATAGTTTTTTTTTTTACCTTGAATGCTCCATTTTGGGAAGATAAAAGAAGGGGCCAAAGCCAGCACCTTGAATGCGCCGAAATTCCGAGTGATTGTGATAAAAAAAGAGGCCAAAATCAACAATGCAACCGGTTGCAGGTTCACCATCAATGAATATATGTGCCTCGGGTAGGTGCCAACCTCTCGGTCGCACAAAAAGCTTTGCTGTTGGATGATTGAGCTTGTAAACCCTGTTTCTTACTTTGTCATGGAAGCTTATGGTTCCATCCACGGCATCCTTCAAGTTCACTTGGCCTCTCATAAGATTTTCCCAGCTGGGTGACAGTGCATCTTCAAAATCAGCCTTAGAAAAAAGAAAAAAAGAAAAAGCAGTTGGTGAAAAGCAAGTGTAAAAAAATTTTTGATGGTGAGTAGATGTACTAACCATGAAGACTTTAGCACCAGAGTTGAGAGCATTGATGATCATCTTTCTTTCGACAGGACCAGTGATTTCCACTTTCCTATCTGCAGCAGCTGGTGGAACAGGTGCACACACCCACTCTTGCTCTCTTATGTACCTGGTGGCAGGATCGAACCCCGGAAGAGCCCCTTCATTGTACCTCCTCTTTGCCTCTCTTCTCTTCTCTAATGCATACTTGATATGGTTCCTGAACTCACGTTGAAGCTCAGCAACGAATTTCAAAGCATCTTTTGTAAGGATTTTTGCAAACTCTGCATCATATCTTCCCCGAATATCCACTCCCTCTGGCACATCATAGTAAGAGCCGTTGCTTCCAAACTCCATCTTCTTTTTCGTGTGAAAAATACAATGTGACACGAGAACAAGGGTTGTGTTGAATTTATATACAACAAGTAGTTCACTTGGGAAGTGTGGAATGCTGTGGGCTGCATTTGGCGCTACTATCGTGTTTGGATTTGCGTTAAAGGAAGATGTAGCTTCCACGGATCCATCTGACGTGATTTCTCTGAAATACGTAATCCTTCTAACTATGTCTTCCTAACACAAAATGCTTAACCCAAATTTTGTCAGTATTCGCGGGCACAACAAATATAAGAGAGAATGCGATATTTCTTATCTTGGGCTTACCAAGCCCATATTCCATCCAACAACAAAGCCCTACACCATATATCATTAAGATTCTTGTGAACGTAAATACTCACAAATTTCACGTCAACTCAGTGATTGAGGGTCTTCATATTTTGGGTCTTCAAAGTTTGGGCAGAAATCTTCCAACGAAAACATGTGAATGGATAGAGATTCATATATTCAGATTTAGTTTATGTATTGCGTCCTCTATAAGTTCTTTATTTATTTAAAGGCGAAAAAAATTCTAGAAAATTAATAATAAAAGCACAAAAAATGTATAAAAAACGAGAATAAGTCCACGCATTAATCCTTCTATAAAAATCTAAAAAGATAAGTACAGAAAACATATATTTGGTATTTTCGAAACATATTTGATTATGTAATAAATATTAATAAAATATTTATAAAAATAATTATATTTTCGATTCAAATCGCTTATATTATATATATTATTGATATTTACGTTAAATAATAAAAACATTTATTATATCTTTTATGTAATTATGTTTTAAACATAACTAATTATATTATTATTTTCTTATTAATATTTATAATTTTTCTTTATTATGAAAAATAAATAACTAAAATATAATTAAAATAATAAATAAAATAATAAATAAAATAATAAAAGTATTAGTGGTGAATGACCTTGTCTCTAGTGCCCTTCACGTCGAGGTATAGACATATCGAGTTTGATAGTAGAAATGGGTGGTCTGATAGTGGTCCGACAACGAGTGGAATAAAAATACCAAAAAACAAGAAATATCGCTAGGATAGACTCTAACTATGACTCTAATACCATATTAGAAAATGAGTTTTAAAGCATAATTCATCTCCACAAAACCCGACTTGTTGATAAGTATGAAAAATACATGTTTTCAGACTTATTAATTAATTCAAAATTTGTATTTATTCATTTATACCTTTGGAGAGAACGATATTTTTACTTATTCATTATATTACTTATAACGATTTGGTTACATCTCATTTATATATTATAATTTGATCTTATCTGTAGTCGATGTGTGACTTTCAGCAAATTTTAATTTTAATTCTTTACTTTGTATGCTCGAAAATAAAGTATAATTTATTATTAACGTATGGTCACACCTTTCTTTTTTTTTTCATTGTCACTATCCCTGTTTGGCACTTTTATTAAGTGGGAGATGCTTGATTGACAACTATCAAATTACTCTGCATCCGTTTTATTATTATTTTATTAAATAATATAATTATATTTGTTTATTAAAAAAACAGTTAATAAACTTGTTTTTATGTCAAAATATTTTTTTATCAATTATGGCCGACTTGAATCCATAACTAATGGGAGTCTAAACTTTCACGTGTAATTATATACTAAATTTTAATGTTTTATATAAATTAATTAAGATTAAATCAAATGGTGATATATGATTAAATAATATTGTTTAGATTATCATTTTTTTGTTATATCTTACATTTGCAAACATTAAAATATTATAAATAAAAATTTAATTTATTATAAAATATGAAGCATCATTATGTTATAAATATAAATATTTAATTTTTTTAACAATATATATATATATATATATATATATATATATATATATATATATATATAATTAACAGTTCTCTAAGAAATGTTAATAGTGTAATTATATTAAAGACATCCTCTTTCTTATGATTTTTTATTATGTTAAAGTAAATAATATTGTCAATTATCATTTGTTTTAAAATTAGATTTGGATTTGAATTGGATAGACTGTATATGGATTTAGATTAGTATAATTTCATTTATAAAATAATAATAGAATCCATAAATCTTTTTCTACTTTAGGTTTTAAAGATTTAAGATAATATGGTGTGTGAGAAATTTTCAAAACTTTTTAAAATTTTTGTTTAGTTTAATATATGTTTTCGTTTCTTAGTTTGTTAGTATTGTTTTAAAGTGATCCTTAGTTTGTTAGTTTTGTTTAAAGTGATGGTGTTATTTTTTTTGAGTTGTTCAAAATGTTTCTATATTTTTGTAAAAATTGTTTAATTTAATTCTTTTTACTGACAATATTTAAAACACTATGACCTATGCAGTTTTGAAATACACAACAACATCAATCTAATTAACATAACAAAGATTAAAACCTTCCAATATACACTTATTTAAAAATGGTATTGCATTTAAATCTGCATTTTGAAAGAAAAATTTTTAGATTAAATTTTAAATGAATTTCTCATTAATTTCGTATTGTCAAACAATACTTCACATAGACTACTGTCTCAATTGTTTTAACAAATCAATAATTTTTAAGTGTCAATGATGGTGGAGACATAAACCTTAATCTATATATTTCTTATCTCTCTAAGTGGTTATTTTTCACAATGGAATGAATTGTTTTTTCAAAATTTATAAAATTTATTTAATTGACTTCTAATATCCCATGATTCTTAATAATTTATAAGTTCGCATTCTACTTAAATTCACATTAAATTCTTTGAATCAAAATACAAAGAATTTATATATATATATTTTTTAACAATATATATATATATATATATATATATATATATATATAATAAAAAAATGATTTTTACTAGAGGTTATTTCGTAGAGGTTATAAAAACCCTCTGCAAATTAATTTAATCGAAGATCTGTCTCATGAATTATCTAAAAGCTATTCATTGCGGGGGTTTTAAACTTGTTTTGAAGAGGTTCACGAAATTCCGAAAATATTAAGTTAAACTTTTCAGTTTCCCCCACTTTCATTTCATTTTCAGCTTTTCCTCTACCCGCTCTCTTAACGTTTTCAGCTTCTTGTTTTTCCCTCTTCTTCTTTCCTTTTTACCTAATGCGTTCATCAAACCTAAACATGAGGAGTTTATCTCGTAGAGGAGATTGGCATTGAACTGGAGGAAGGAGTCGCAGACCTGTTATGAGGTGATTCTGCTCTACGCCGAAGATGCCGATAGTTTCCTCGATGCTGGGAGGGGAGAAGCCTTCGTGGATAAGGGAGGTTATGAGGGGCGCCAACTGGTACCAGAGGCGTAGGCGGTTGGCGAGGATTTCTATGCGGCCGATGATGTCGAGGTTTTCGTATTGCGATGGAAGGGGTTCCGGCGGAGGGCGGAAGAGTTGGTAGACTTGCTATTGCAGCGGCGGAGGCGACGGTTGATGCTTCTTGAAGGAAGAAGGGATTTAGACGACTTACAAGATGACTTTGGAAATAAGGGTGAGTATGGCCGCGAAGAGGTTGAAAGGTAGGATTCATTTGCCCTCATTTTTCTTTTGATTGAAATGGTGGGGTGGGCCTTTTGGTAGAAAAGAAAGTGGTCATGTATTAGGTATAATTGATTATGCAGTGTATTCTGTTAGAAATTTTGCTACTTGAGTTCTTCTGGCAATTTGATGAAATAAGTATGCCGTTGGTTATACAGGCTGGAATAATTTCTCCCAATAAACTAAGGATGAAGTTGTCAGGGCCTCACCATAGTAAGAATCTGTTCATTGTCCTGTTAATGTCATGTATTTTTTTGTTGTCTCAGGTGCAAACCATGACTGTAGGTTCTATCCTTTTTTTGCTTGGTTATGTTAAATTAATGTTGCATTGTTTTGCATTAGTTTCTGAATCATGATATTGTCTTCATAGGTTCTGCTAAGCTTGGCCAAAAGCAACCTGTGTATAGGAAATCCATTGACACATTCAGCTAGAGAACTTCTCAGTCTAGAGGTGTGACAAGGTTGGTTACTTCACTTCACCTCATCCCTTTATCTCTCTAATAATTTCTTTTGTCACCATGGAAAAAATCTGAACTTTCATGTAAACTCACGAAACTATTACTGCTAGGTTGAATCTAGTTGCATCTTTGTAATGAGTTGATTTGGATTTTACAACAAATTGCCTTTCTTGAGTGTGTACCTTTCAATGATAGTTGTAAATTCAAGTGATATGTAAGCATTATAATTAGTTCTTTATCTCTATGATTTCTTTCCAGTTTTCCATGTTCTATTAAAATTATCCTAACATGGTTTATATTATATTGTAATTTGATTAATTTTTCTCTATATGATGAAGAAATCATAGGCTATGGATGAACTCCAACAAAGCATGTTTTAATCATAGTTACACTAACATATAATTCTTCATTTTCTATCCCATTATGTTCTTGGTGTTTGGCCTTTGGTCCTTGAAAGATGCAATGTTTGAATAAGGGTGATTATTGTTTATCCATCACATCAGCTTGGTCACCGTTTTCTATTGACAATAAGCTTTAATCTTGGACTTATGTTTAATGATTTTATTTGATGGACAGGGGTGTTGAAGAATTGGTTGAGGTTGAAGCTAAATTGATTAATATTTTTACCTTTTTTTTTCTTTTGTTTCTTAGTTATGTTGATATTTTATTGTCTTCTTGATGACACCTCTGTACGCTATTAGGATAAAGGTTGTAAGGCTAACGATGGAGTTGCAAAAAATATCAACAAGGTAAGATAATATCTGTTTTATTGGATTTATACATAAATTGAGACATTGTTTGATTCATCCTTGATTCTTATTTCTAAGATTATTTTTGTTTACACAGTTGGTATGTTCTGCTTCTAAATCAGTTATAGCATCTTGCTAAAATCGTTATTTATTGCTGATTAGTTATGGTTTTCTGAATGTTTGTGTGCTTGATGCCATATATCGTATAAAGAGTATTAGTTGCTGTAGTGAAAAAGAAACCGGTGCATTCCAGCTGTTTCAAGAATAATTTCTTATATGACTATTTGCAGGTTGATTTTTCTTATACACTTAGATTGCAGTAACTTCATTACTTCTTTTCAACTCTGGTCTTAAAAGAGGAAGTTCTTCTTCCAGTACTAATACTTCATTCTTAGGAATTGTGCTTCATATATATATATATATATATATATATATATATATATATATACACACACACCTCTAATAATAGATATTAAATATTATATTACTTCATTATTGATTACTGATGGCAAATCAAAAGTTGCAGGGGAAGTAAACTTGTGCTCTGAATATTATAGTGTTGTTTGTAAGTAATCCTGATGCCTATGTACTCCAAGATGTTTGTCTCACATTTTTGGGTATTTCTTTTAAAATTACGTGCTCCAAAATAAATAAATACATATATATATATATATATATATATATATATATATATTTATGTATGTATATATTTGACATAAAAGGTCAACTATTGCATTGCAGAGAGGAGTGTTCCATGAACGAGGATTTATAGTGTATGAAGCATTGCAGGTCCAACTCCCACAAGCAGCTACACTTCTCGAAATCCTTGATGATGCCATCAAACGCCGTCGTTGGCAATCCTCTCTTGAGGCAAAGACAATTTCATTTTAGATGCTGTCCAATTCTAAATTTAGACACAAAATAAGTCATTAATAAAAGAGGTTAAAACTCCAAAAAAACCTCCGCAATATAAATCGAATAGCAGGGGTCTCGCAAATTGTTGGAATAAAAACCTTCACTAAATAACAGTTTTTTTTAATGATATAACAGTTTTTTAAGAAATGTTAATAGTATAATTATATTAAAGACATCCTCCTTTCTTATGATTTTTTATAATGTAAAAGTAAATAATATTGTCAATTATCATTGATTTTAAAATTAGATTTGGATTTGAATGGGATAGAATGTATCAAGGTTTAGATGAGTATAATTTCATTTATACAATAATAGAATTTATAAATATTTTTCTACTTTAGTCTTTAAAGAATTAAGATAATATGGTGTGTGGAAATTTTCAAAATTTTTGTTTGGTTTAATACCTATTTTGATCTCTTAGTTATTTAGTTTTGTCTAAAGTGATCCTCTTATTTTTTGAGTTGCTCAAAGTATTTTCATGTTTTGTAAAAATATTCAATTTGATCCTTTTTGCTGACGGCGTTTAAAACAATAACTGCGTAATGCGTAATGTTCATCTTAACCAATAATGAGTGACGTATGCAATTTTGAAATACGTGACAACATTAGTCTAATTGTGACAAGATTAGAATGCTTTCAATATACACTCATTTAAATTGGTATTGCATTTTGAAAGGAATTTTTTTTTTATTAAGTTTTGAATGAATTTCTCATAAATTTCGTATTGTCAAATAATACTTCACAAAGACTTTCCTTCTCCAGCAGCACCTATCGGTACAGCAACTTCGTACCTATCCCTATCGGGGGAGGCTTGAGCTAGAGCAAAGTCTTCTGCTTTACGCCCTCCCTAAGCAGACCAAGCTTCCTTAGCGTACTGAGACTACCTATTCATAAGTATGACAGTCTCAACCCTTGAGTACGAAAGTAGGCTCTTCCTTTATTAGATAACGCTATTATTCCCATCCCGGGAGAAACAGAAAGAAGTACGTTGACGACAACAGATTCTATAGCTTGGGATCTTGCTAACAATGAAACTCTAAGTGTCAATGATCATTAAGACATAAACCTTAATCTTTATATTTCATATCTCTCTAACCGATTATTTTTCACAATGGAATGAATTATTTTTCAAAATTTATAAAATTTATTTAATTGAGTTTTAATACCCCATAATTATATGATCCTTAATATTTTATAAGTTCACATTCTACTTAAATTCACATTAAATTCTTTGAATCAAAATACAAACTTAAGTAATGTATACTCTACAATTTTGTAAAATTTTGTAAGAATATATTATAATCTAATTTTGAATTTTTCCGGTAAACTAGATAATACTTTGAAATGAATTAATAAGTATCCAAGTACATAATTAACTCAATCTCAAAAGTTAGTCAAGAAGAAAGAAAAATAAAGACTTAAATACACGAAAATATAAGACTTCATCATCTTATAATATTATTTCTTATCACAATGTCATGTTGCCTTCATGGTCTTCCATAAACCTAAGCAACCAATCACACTCTTGCTTTTCTTATTCATTTTTCTAGTGCTGTACTTATGGATCTTCAAAAAAGAGTTATACATTAACATCATATCGGTCACCAATGAATAAAATTACACCAAACTGCGGCAAAAGAGTTATACATTATCATTAGATTTAAGAATTCTATGCTAAGGTGTGGTAAGCTTTGTATTAAACCTAGTTTATACTCTCTCTTTTTTCTGATCTTTAGTAGAAAATAAAATATTTATTAATTAAGCAATATGGATAATGATATATATGAAAGTAAATAACAGACACACGTGATTAACATATTCAATCTAAAATTGAATTATTCTAGTACTATTTGATTTCGACACTGGAAAGAAATAATTTGCTAAAAATAATTTTTAACAAGATTTATTTGATACAAAAAAGAAACTCTATGCATTAAAAAGTGGGGATATGATGGAAAAACGTTTTGAGCAGAAAAGTATAAGATAGAAAAAGTAACAGTAGAACTCAACCCTAGTTTCTAAAGTTGCATATATAGTTGAGTTGTGACGTGGGGTTGAAGTAATACCATGCCTAAGCTTCTATTTTCTATAGTTTTTGTCACACTTGGTCTTGAATTTTTCTCCTTTTCCTTTTCTTTCGGCTAATAGTAGTACTCCTTATCTCTCTTTGTGAGCAGCCACAATAGAAGAAGTAGAAACAAACGGGTAACTTGAAAAGAGTTTGAATTAAGATTTTGGTAAGAGAAGATGAAGTTAGGCACATGAAGAGGTTACAAGTCCTAGAAAGTATCTAGACATTTGTTTATATTTTATGGCACTATCGTAATGTGGGGTTCTAGAATTAAGATGACATGTTCAGGAGTAGAAAACAAACACGACCCATCCCTATCTGCATATAATATTATACCTCTATTCCTTACTACATATATGCTGACTTCTGCCCAAGCCACATGAGGAAAATTCTTGAATACCTGTCACGTACCTACAGGTGGCAAAAACAGCAGATTATTATGATTTAGAATGACTTAAGAATGAGATAAAATATTAGCGCACCAAGAATAGGATACCTCATGCAATTTATGTATATTTGATCTCCAAAGATTCTATAGTTGCTTTTATAAGTGTCCAAATCTGGTTGGCTTTTGATGCTCTAATTATGGAGGGAGTCTCTTCTTTGTATCTAAACATGGCAAGCAAAACACTGTGCAAATTCTGCATGTGGTCTGCGTCATTTCTTTTTCTTTTATATGTATAAAAGGAAAAAATCAACGTCTTTATCTTCTAGATATATAGCATGCACCCTGTTATATATAGAAAGATTTGTGTTTTTGTTTTTTAATTTGTTTAATCTTTTGTTAGACTTTGTTAATAACGCCTTCAACCATAGAAAGAGATGTCATTCATGGCTGAATTTGACATGAAGATGGACTTCAGAGAACTAGAAGGAAAATCCAATTTTAAAAGTGTATATGTGAGGTATGTGTAAGATGCAACGAGTCGGATTGGACACGCATAATATCTACAACTTAATTTGAAAAAAAAAATTTGCCCACCATTCGTTACCTATATGGATATTCGCTTAAAAAATGTCTACGAGTATTTTAAAATTTGTGGATACCTACAAATATTTAGAAATGTATTTTTATAAATTATTAAAAGAAAATTTAAATGAAATTACAAAAATGTATAAAATATAATATAATATAAATTAGATATAAATTAAAATTTAATTTTAATTAAATTTGAATTTATAAAATATAAACTAATTTAAATTTAATTAAATTTAACTTAATAAAATATAAATTAAATTTTAATTTTTTGCGGGTAGCATATATTCGCCGGCGGATAATATAATATTCTCACCCGATCTGTTTATAAGTGGGTATTAAAGTACCCGTTTACCCGCAATCTGTGAATAGTAAATATCTACAATACTAATTATTCGTCGCGGATTTTATTCATAGAAGTGAGAATTTTTTTTGTCATATAAGTGAGTGTGTTATGTAGGCATTTGATTATGTTTTTTTTTTTCATCTATATAATTAGATTGTAGATAGAGTTGGTCTTCTTGAAACGATACCAAAAGGTTGAAAATTTAAGGATTTCTTTTTAGATAATTATGAAACTGTTATTGTTTATTTCATGATTTTTCTAAAATAATACACTGGTTTAGACTATATACATTCACGTGAAAGATAGGTAAATGTTTGTCCTTGTATGGACAAAAGTTTATAATAAATTAACATTTTTAATACGATTGAGGAGTTGTATTGTGTTGATTTTGATTTGTTTTTTACTAATTTTAAATATATTTCTTCACATTGTTTGTAGTTACTCCCCACAAATTCTGTCCTCCACGCACTGACAAAACTTTTTAAAGTAGAAATGTGAATGTGTGGTGATTAACTTGTCATGGATAATCACTTTAAGGTTTTCCGAAGGTTGTTAATGTTTATGGGTTTTCACTTTTCATTCATTACAATAATGCTTAAAAGATGCCACAATTAATGCATTCGAAAAAGGACTAAGGGGGCTATATCGAATTATCATATTATTACATGGAGGATAAGTAATTAATAATTATAATTTAAATACCGAATCAAACATTAAATGTGTGTGTATATATATTGATATTTATTATTTATTTTATATATTTATTTACTTTTTTAATTAAAAAAGAAGTTTTCTATTTTTAAGAAACAAATTCTATCTACTTATAAATATTTATTTTAAGATTAAATGGACTAATTGATAATTAAAATATGGTTTAAATTTGTTTAGTATGTCTTTAATATAAAATAAAATACATATTTATGTTTTTAATTGTAAGAGTAAGACCTAAGTGTTTAGCGATATAAGTTTTAATTGATGAATAATAAAGAAAAATACCTATAAATAAAACTATAAGAGTTCATTTATTCTTATATATGAATTTCACTTATTTAGAATATTATTCTTTTTGTGTATTCTCTCTATCTTTTTCTAAGATTTGAGTCATAATAAATTTCCTATATACCTAAATAACTAAATTGAATTGAGGATAAGAACTCACATTAATTTTCCATTTTTAATATAATTTTCTACCACTCTCCTTTTCATATTATTTAATATAAACATTGATTAATACTCACTTATAATATACGTGAGACATTGGTAAACTTCGTAAAACATAAGGCTTATTAATTGATTTGATGGATATCTACAATTCTATATCAACAATCACATAGAGTGGCACGCTTGACATGATGATTCGTTGTGTGATTTGAACCCAAAAGAAAATCATTGTGATTCGTGAGTCAGCAGCAAAACTAACTAAAATCACGGAGTAAGAGAGGGTAAATGAATAGTAAATTTCAGTTTCTGTTGAAAATGTTTATAAGAAAAAATAATTGTGTTCATATTTTTGTCACAATATCACATTGGACAATTTTCCTTTTAAATTAGTGAGTTGTGAATATTGTTCATAATTCAACCACTCTAAAAAGAAATTGTGACAATTAATATATTTTACTTTTGAGTTTTCTAAAGGATTACTTTTGAAAAACAATTATCTTTTTTATTTTATGAAGCATTCTTCGTATTAAATTAGATTAAACACATATATGTGTTACTCAATATTGTCATTTTTGGAAAGAGACATTGTTCTATTCTATTTGCAACCTTTTTTCATTTCAATTCACAATATCCTCTTATGATTTGTAAAGTTTCCTAGAAAACAGGGAAACACACAATGTAGAAAACTTGAAAGAATCACCTTAAACACGGCAGTTTGAAAAGGTGTCAAGAAATTAATATACGAGTGTAACCTTATCTTCTTTAGAAAATGATGTTCTTTTTCCCATAAATATGTAATAAAAGAGTAACTCGACAGAATATGGTGGAAGAAGAGTTGTTAGTGAAGAAAAATACTGAAATAAAATAAAATACTGCTAGAACAAAATACTACAGAGAAACTAATTTTAATGTTTTTGTTTTAATTTTCGTAAAACGTTGCAAAGTGGAGTCTAAGAGTTTGTGAAATTAATTATGTTTGAAAATTTAAGTATATATATAAATTTTATTTTTTTTATAATTTTAGATTGAAAGTAATATCAATTGTGTATGTTGTACTTATATTTTTTTATTATTGTTATATTTTTGGGTGAATGTTTTTCTTAAAAAGGTCATTAGTATCATAATAGATGATTTATTACAGTGACAGGCAAGTACAACAAAAATTAAGGTAAACATGTTTTATTAAAATAAACAACTTTAGAATTAAACGATATTCGTGATTGAAAATATTTTTGTTAGAAAAAAAATATATTAATGTAAAACTCACTTGGGATTTAAATTATTGGATAAAAATGAAAAAAAAACATAAGATGAAGATCCATAATTATATTAGCTTAATATTTTAAATTTAGAGTGATATCAATATTTTTATGAGAATTGATAAAATGTTTTTCTTAAAAAAGAACTCATTGAGATATATAATGTAAAGGTAAACTTCCTTTGTGGCTTTATATTTTATTTTAATTTATTTACAAAAAGCGAAATACTTTAGTACAAGTAAATATATTATTTAATAATACACCATTTTGAGGAAAATAAGACATTAAATTTATTGGATTATTGGTTTAGAAAACAAAGTAAAAAAATTATGGAACACAATCAGAATATTTGATTTGGTCGGATTCATTTTTTTTATATTCAAATTGTAACGATATATATCTTTTGTGTTTGACCAAAATAAAATGAAATGGCATAATAAACATTTATATTTTTTATCTTAAAAATAAATATTTAAATTTTTTAAACCAAAGATGTCCTTATAAAATATTCAAGTCTTAATATTTCAAGACTTTGAAAATGTCACATGACTATCATGCAATAAAAATTTCAAATAAACCAGTATTTTAAATTAAAATTGTTGCCAAGATTCATTCGAGATATTTAAGATTTAAAAATAGTAATATTCAATTTTGATTAAGAAACCGTTTCTACCATCACAGGGTGTATTCATTAAATACCAATTGAGGAGAAACAACTTTCTTGATATCATTGCTTTATGTCTTTATCCTAAAGTGATAGAAAACATACACTCTTTGTTAGAGTATTGATCATATCTCCAAGCTAGGTTAGCGAACTCAACAGCTAAGTTTTGGTTAAACATTGAAAGCAACTATAAACACAAGTTAGGGTTCTCTACACACTATTCACTACTCTCAAACTTAATAAATGAGACATAGCATTTGAGGTCAAAATCCACCTAAATTAACTCATTAAGATTTAAAATATAAATACTAAATAATATAGTTTTATATATTAAAGGTATTAATTAATGCAAAAGATATCGACAGTATTAAAAAACGTTATATCTAATAAAATCATGTTTAGCAATAAAATACATTTTAGAAATCAAACCAATGGATCTATCTTAACTCTTTT